>JAWNPP010000053.1:0-90443 GCA_035047445.1 Drosophila siamana
GGGAGAGCGCGTTCGACACGCGCGTCTATTTTGATTTGCGGCTTATCAAATTGAATGTCAATGTATACCGGCACCAACAAACAAAATAATGCATAACAACAACAAGCACAAGTAGCGAAAACCCAAAAGCGAAGCGAAAATCAAACTGTTCGTCATGGAGTCGCGAATTGCACTGAGCCGACGCGCAGATCCCCAAAACCAAACGACAGCTTTGCAGAGAGCGAGTGTAGAGAGAGCGTAAGTGAGAGCGCAAAGCAAAGGCAAAGACGATGACGATGACGACGACAGTCAAGTGTTTGTTGTTTTGTTGTTATTTGCCGAAAGGAGACACATTAAATTGAAGCGAACGTTATAAACGACAACGTCATGAGGAGAGCTGAAGACAGCCAGACAGCGAGAGAGCACAAAAGAGAGTGCTGCCTGCTGCGCTTAAATTCGGGTAAATGATGAATGTGACGAAGACGAAGGCAAAAGATCATTGGGATACAGATGATGATTATGATTCATTTGCATGGTGCCTGCAAATGAACTAAAAATTAACCAAGGACTGCCACGCTGATGTAATTGTCTAAAAATTCAATAAGCGCAAAAAGACAAGAAAAACTAAAAGTAAAACCAGCAACAAACAACAGCAAGAAGAAATAAAATGTGGCCATCTTATCGCACTGTTCCACAACTGACAGCAAAGAAATGTGCAAAAGAAAATAATGAATCACATGCGAGGCAATAAAAATAATCAGCAATAAGCAGTCGCCTCAAGAGCAGCAGCAGCAGCCGCAGCCGCAGCAGCATAGCAGCAGCCCCAGGCATATTTGCAGCTTGTAAAGAAGATACAGATACAAGTAGCCAGATACACGCGACAAACGCAAAGTGGAGTGAGGAGAGAAAGAGAGTCGGAAGGGCTCTGGGAGAGGGGGGAGGCAATACAGTTTTGCCAAGGCGGCAGTTAGAACTCTGTTTTTTATGAACCACAATAATAGGAGCTGGCTACTGTCATTGCGATGCTACTGCTTGCTCTGCCATGGACTAATGAACAAGTACAGCAGGGCAACAACAACAACAACATAATCGCTGGCAGCAAACGAACAATACGCGGACCATAATGAAGTACACACAGCAGACACAGCGCACAGCCAGAGAGGTGAGATCGGGAAGCGGGCGGGCGTGGACAGCCTGCAAGTATATCAAATTCACAAAACAATTTACAACAGCAGCCGCAGCAGCAGCACAAGGCAACAGGCGAGAAGAAAACCGAGTTGGGGTTTGGCTAAAGCGTTTTTGCTGTTAAGTCTGAGAAGACTGGAAGGCGGAGGGGGAGAGAGGGGAACTGGCTGGCAGATGAGCACGTTCAAGATCAAGCCAAGAGATCAAATGCAGCCACAGCTGAACTCAACTGGACGCGACTACAAGCTATAGATGTTGTTGTTGAAGTCGGGGCAGACAAGACGCTCAACTTGCTTTGACTCAGACTCAGACGCAGTCGCAGACTCAGACTCTAACTCGACTCGCAGCCCAACCCAAAATGCAACCCAATGCAAAGGCAAAGGCAAAGGCAGCCTTTAGTTTCCCACTTTTTCATTTGGTAATTGTTGCGTTGTATGTGTTGTGTTGTTGTTTGTTGGCTGCTGTTGCTGCCCACAAGGCAAGTTTAGAAAAAGAAAATTATGGCTAAATGCAAGTTGGCAGGCAGCTGCAGTCTGCCGTCTGCCGTCCACAGAGCCTGTCTATATATAACTACAGCAACAACAACAACAACTGGTCAATCTTCTTGCGTCGATTTGCCTGACTTCCATTTTGCGCTGAAGACGCTCTTTTGTGACCTTCCTTCCCCACTTGCGGCACAGCGCGACAACGACACCAGCAAACATCTGCTGCTGCTGCTGCCCCAACTAATTGCACTTGGGCCACTCAATTTTTTTGGCAACGCTGCCAAACAGCGCATGAATTCATTTTCCACCCAAATAATTCATGTCAAGAGTATAGTAGCAACTATTAAATAGATCTTTAAACACGCTGATTCAGCCACAGTGTGACGCATTTTGATTTACAATTAAGCACAAGTTAGAAATAGATTGGGCTATGAAAACATTTTTTTTTACTTTTGATTTAGGTTAAGTAATAAACTGATTAATACGACCAAATCAAGAAGAATTATATGTATTTTAAAGTTTTCATTTAATTTAAATTAGTTGTTTTTATTTTTGGATTGAATATTTGTTCCACTTTCAATTGAATATTTCAAATTTATTTGTCATGTGGGTTCATTGTGGGTTAAGCTGAAGCAACACTCGATGAGCTGCCAGCAATTACAATTTCTTCACCTTTTTATTGACCTTGCCCCACTGTTGCGTGTAGCTGAGGCGCAGGCGTCAAGTGCTGCTGGGTATTTGTATCTGTATCTCCATCTGCATCTCGTGGCAGCCCCAAAAACGTAGGCAACAACAGCAACTTCAAATAGCGTGTAATTCGCCGAACGACGACAGCAACAGTTAAAACAACAACAACAAACAACCACAACAACGATTCAAAACTCATTTGCCTCGTGAGCATTTTGTGTGGGCTTCTCCCCTCCCCTCCCCATCCCACCCCACCCTTGCCCTGCTTCCTCTCCCGTTTTAGATCGTTAGATCTGTTTGACATGATTTCCTCAAAAATTTCACCCAAAAGGCCGCCACCGCAAAAAGAGTCAAACAGCAGCAACATCAGCGACAACAGCAACAGTTGCTGGCTGCTGATGATACCCCGAAAGTGGGCGTGTTTCTTGTAATTAAATGTGATTACTTGTACATTAAAAGATGGGGGAAGGGGTAACAAGGGGGAGCTATATGTCCATATATTATGAATAACCCAGCAAGCCCGCATAATTATGGGCTCTTAATAAGGCAAACAGAGAAAGGAGGCAGCAACAACAGAGTGAGCGATAGAGATAGAGACAACAAAAAGGGGCGAAGATTGAGAGAAAAGTTCACTAAACTTCACTGATTGTCGGCCACAACAAAAGTTGAGCTTATTGTTGTTGTTGCTTCGATTGGATTTTTTGCAAGCATTTTTTTTCTTCTTTGTCGGGAGAAATGTCACCTGCCCATAAAAGCGAGGCAAGTTAATTGATATTTTGCGCATGCGCCGCGGTCGCAAAACGAAAGTAAAATGTCAAAACGGTATTAACTTGGCCAAGTTAAATACATTATCAAGAATTCATAGAATCAAGGTAAACAATAAATCTAAAGGAAAAGTAATTTCAAACACTTAATAATAATATATTGTCTGCTATTAAATAATATATATAATTGAATAGTATTACAGCAAATAAATGGTGTTTAAATTGCTTCACCGATAATAAACTGTGAAATAGACCAGAATCATTGCATACTTTTAGACATGCTTGGATCAGCGCCATCTAGCTTTCGCTAGCTCAACCAGCGAACAGCTGTCAAATGGCATTTTAAAGCGTTTGCAGTGGCATTTCAATTTAGCCGCGTTTTTTTGCCATTTCATAGACCTGTTTTCCATTATTTATGCAAAGATTAACGTCTGGATTGATAGACAAAAATTTAAATATGTTTTGGGTAACAGAAAAACGATGCAACAAGTATGCTAAGTGATCTCATTTCACTGCCAGCCTTTTTCTTTAACAATTGCACTTTTTTTGCACTGTGCTTTGGTTTTTGCAACACTTTTGCTTATGTCATTTAGCCGAGAGATTTGACGCTCGACTGGCACGGCTGCAGAAAGCAAAAGCGTGGCGAATTGCAAGAAAAGCTGCCAGCGTTCGTTACGAGTAATCACAGCAAAGCAACAAAAGAAAAAACAATAACAAAAATGATACCCCAACCGACAATAAGGAAACGATTTTCACGCAATTGCGAGGGGGGCAAATTGTAATCGGAATCGGATTGAAACGCAGCATGGAACCGTTTGCCAATTGCCATTTATCATCGACGCGGCGTTGCGGTTGCTAAGCACGTGTGAGTGTGTGGGGAAACAAAAGCCGCCAACAAAAGGAAGAGTGTCTAACTTATAGAAGAGTGTATAACACTTGATCAAGTTGAATGACAATGCTATCTTTTTCAAGCTGTAGTAGACAGTTTTAGAAGCTCAACTAAAATAAAATAGTATACGATTTATAAAGTAGCATAAGATTAATATAAATTAATAATAATTCGCACTTACATTCACAAAGTTTTCGCGCTTGATATCGTCGACCTCGTCGCGTTTTGAGATGCGCTTCTTCCAGTCATCCTCGCCGCTCTTCTGCAGCGCCGCCAAACGCTCCGCAATGGAGCCAGTCTTGGCAATTGTGCGTTGATCGGGGCCCATGTTCTGCAAGTGGAAGTAGAAGTGGAAATAGAAGTGGAAGTGAATCGAGTGCATTTCGAGCGGGGCCAAGTGAGTCAGCAGCGCATGCAGATTGGGGTCAAGTGCTCACCTCTGTCTCGGTTGTTGTGTCTGCGGTTAATTCTTGTGCTCCTTCTTCTGGTTGTTGCTTATCGGCTGGATGCGAATGTGTTTGCTGGATGCTCGATGTGCTCGGCTTATCGTCAGCTACATGACGCAACTTGACAAAGCCGCCGACGCCGAGTGGAGGCAGCACCTGGGGGCCAAAGCCAGCGGGCAAGACTCCAGCAGCTGCTATGCCCGAGTGACTTTTGCTTTTCGCAATGAGATTGCTGCAAAGACAAGTTCGAATGCAGATGAAACGCCGTTAAAAGTGTGCATAAAGTGTGGCAATTAAAGCGCGTATCCAACTGTTGTTATACACATGCAACCTGCCGCATGCTGCATGCCGCATGCCACACATGCCACATGCACTCTTTTTTCTCTCAATGGGGAGCTGCTTCCTGCCCCCGGCTCCAGCATGCAACACAAGTCATTCTCCATTAATAGCCAAATCGTGACGCAGCATTTGCTGTGCCACTAATGAGCAGCGATCGCAAGAGGGAGCGAGGGAGATGGAGGTGCGGAGAGGGAGCGCAGTCGATCTGCCTTATTGGTTTTCCCAATTGCCGCTTGCATTCTTATGCAGCACAGTCACAGCCTCAGCCTCCAAGTTGGAGGCGCAGGAAGCAATCGACGCTAGATTTCCCAACTCAACTTTCTCCTTTAATAGGAGCTTCATGACCATTTTTATTAACAACGCTGGGCAACAATTTTCAGCCAGTCAAACTATCGCTCGCTTATTGTTATGGTAAAGATTCCATTTTGATTGCCACTTTTTGCGCGGGTATTACCTTTTGGCCACAATCAATGGTCGACGGGGCAAAAAGTGAGCAAGAGATTGGGAAAGTGTTTCAGCCAGATTAGGTAGAACTCTCAAGCGCATAAAAATGCTGAGCAGGAGTTGTAAACAAAGCGAATAATGTTAGCAAAAAGTCACAGCAAACTATAGACAGATCGTCATACTTCTTATCACAGGAAACTAATAAAGTTGAATTCATATTCGCGTAAATGTGGCATGAATAAATGCTTGTTGCATAAGTTAAGCATTAGCATATTTAACAATCAATAATCTGAAGACAGTACGCAAAGAAAAGCTCATTGAGTAAAAAAAACTACAAAAGCTTTATCAAAGAAATCTTAAACACAAAATCCCAAACAGATATTTGGTTTCTATAAATAATTAACAATAAAAAGCTATTGACGGTATCAAAAGATATGGAAGAGAGATGCGCAATTTAACACATTATTTACAACGTGTTCAAGAATCTTGCCAGCAGCTTGTTTATACGACAAGTAAAATGTTTGCCAAAGTAAATTGTCTAAAAGGCACAGCGATAAAGCATAACTCATATAATCATAGACTAATCTGTTATCTGTCATTATCATCTCCTCAGGCATTTGAGCAAATCAGCTACTGCTGCTGATGCTGTCCACTTGTTGTTGTTGTTGATGTTTGTTGTTGACTGTTGGTTGTTGGCTGTTGGCATTATCAACTGCGCCAAATAAATCTTCATTTATCTCTTTGTGAGCACAACATTGATAAATTGTGGGTCATCAAATGTTGTCTTGTCCGTGGCACAAACTACACATAATCATAATATTGATAGTGTTATTAAAGCGAAGACACACTTGAGGCAACAACAGCTGCAACAACAAGAACTGACGCCTTTTGTTGTGAGCAGCAACCGTTATGCGAGTATCTGAGCCATTAGTCACCCAGCAAGAAAAATTCGGAGTTGACTCAAACGATCTGTTTTCAGTTTTAAGAATTGTATTTTAGTTGTAAGTGGAACTTGTTTGACACACGCAATGAAAATAACTCGATGCCTGGCACTTACGATGCGACGTTTGACAGTCACTTGACACGGTTGTAGAGCCACTGAGCGGCAGCACTTTGAGAGTCACTGTCTGCTGCTGCTATTCGAACTGCACGCGGCGACTGCTGATAAACGAATGAGCTGCAGCATCGAAAACGAAATCCAAATCAAACGAAATTCAAAGTAAGCCTCGCAGCCGCGACGTAGTCGACCACAGGTAAACCACGCTAAGGTAAACACAATACACACTTCGAATTTCACACTTCGCACCGCAGGTAAACATAGAGAACGCGCTGACAGTTAAATTGCATATTAATTTCGTAGACTTTGACGAGCTGTTGACGGACAGCCACTCAAAATGGCCAGCAGAGAGGTCACACCCGCTAGACAAGCGGGCAGCGCGCAAAGATTTACCACGCCAGGTGCAAAAAAAAGTGATTACAGGTAAAACACACAAAGCGCGACAGCGTAAATTGTCACAAATTTACTGCTGATCCTGTTCAAAGAAAAACAAAACCCGTTTCTATGTGTGGCATTTTTGTTTTTGGGCAGCTGTTTACGCCAATTTCTTCTCCTCCTCCCCGCCCCGCAGAAATCCCCGTGGACTGTCAATGAAAATGAAAATCAGGTCGTTGTTTGTTGTCTGTCGTTCCAGACCGCAGCATTTGAATGCATTCGAAATCGCTTTGTGGCACACACAGACGCAGTTTCAGCAAATAGCAATGTCGAAAGTATGGCAATCGGCAAAGCATCTCAAATTCAATTAACATGCATAATTACATGGAAAATGCATTTTCCAATCTTTCATCCCGCAGAGCAAAACAGTTCAGTTCAGAGTTCAACAAACGCGTTTGGCGACTGGCCAACAGAGCCAATAATTTGAGCAGACAACGTACAACAATCACAGAACCATATTAGCAATCTAATGTATAATTCAGTATTTTGAATTACATTTACAGCAAGTGTAGAAAGCACAATTTAAGTTTAACAATTGATGTCATACAAACAAAAACGAAAAAATTTATCGCACTCTCGATTTTGAATTCAATTCAAGTGGATCTAATACTAAATATTGTTCAAAATTTTTTCGGCAATTGGCGTTAGACTAACAAAAAAAAAAAAGACTGTCTAAATTTTGAATTGAATTCATGTTTGTTCTAATATAAAATATTCTTTAAATTTTGTTGATGTCAATTGAATGTGAAATAAATGATTGAACCTACTGCTTTCTGCTGTCAAAACAGTTGACTCTACAATCAAAATCATAATTAGAAATATTATTAACATTACCTCTAAAGTTAGAATAAAATGAATTTAGTTTGGTTTTCATTGCAGAAAATGTGGCAATTAAAACTTCTCTTATTAACTTTGTACTTTTCCTTATTTTAACTCATTTGAACACTCCACCAATTTCACATCAACAAGGTCTACTTTTCTCTGCGTGTAATCGAAATGAATCAAAGTAAAAGCGCAGCCAATGCCCAAATTGCAGACAGACAAATCGCCATCGACGTCGCCTTCACCTTCGCCTTCGCCTTGGGGAAAGGCAATATCTGCTCACAAGTAAACTACCGAGATAGCGAGTCAAAGGTCAAAGTGCACAACACGTGCCATGTCCTTGTCGATAGGTAGGCAGGAAGCATGGGAGGAAGGAAGCAAGGAGCCACATCACAACTACTGCGCGTCCGTCCTTTGTTGATACTCTTAATGCACAAATTGGTATTTGAAAACAGTTTAGCGTTCAATTAGTTTGAGTGGCTAGTGGCCCAAGGTGCGGCCCAACTGATGGACCCCTGACATTCGACAGCTGGCTGCCCCACCCCCATCTTCCCTCTTCCCTCTTCCGACTCTTTCCATTTTTTTGCACGCCAACAAACTCGTTTTCAATGCCCTTTTTGCTGTCTGTCTGTCGATTGGCGGTGGAGAAAAACTGACAGCGGCAACTAAACGCGATAAATTGCATCATTTGCGCCCCCCAAGGAGCGAGAGGGGAGGGGAGAGCGGAGTCTTTGGTATTTTGTAATTGAATTATGCACATTTTGCGTTGTAATTAAAAGTTTTCGCTGAACACGCGATCGGCTTTGGTTCAAATAATGGAAATGCGGCAGTGTTTTCCTCTTGTTTTTAGTTTTATACACTTTAATGATATAACAAAATGTGAACTGTTTAAAGTCATAAACTGAGTTATAAACTATTTGGCGCGGCATAAATAATTGCATGCGATAGAGACATCGCATCGCAGCAGCGTCAGCAGCAGCCTAATGAGCGTTCAACACGACACACGACGACAGACAGCAAACCTGCCACAAATGTCGGTTAAACGCGTCGCCCACATCGAGGTGTGAAACCGATTTCAGATTCATTTTCAGATTCACAAATGGAAATTGAAATTGCAAGTAACGAGACCCTGACAACCGGCCCAACGTAGAAGGTTGCAAACGCTGGATTTGCAGCGTGTTAAGGCTAAGCAAATAGAAGCTTTTTATACCTAACTATAAGATATATATGAACCTATCGTAAACAACCGCAAAAATAAAACGTGAAACCAAAACTGATCGTATGGCAGCTCAGGTGATTTGGACAGGAATGAATTATACGCTCATCATAATCATAAAACTTGTGCAATTTGATGCCAAAAATGTGACCAACAAAAATACAAAATCTCAAGTGCAATCACAACAGTTTCGCAGTCTTTTCGCCGTCGCTATGAAGCTGCCCAAATGACACTCGATTTGCCACTGAAGTGACAATTACTCAAGATAAGCGCAGAAGAAAACTTCAAAGGGGGAGTGCAGACAGACAGACAGAGAGAGAGAGAGAGCGATTTGCAATGCGATGAAGATCTCAAGACAATGCGAGGCGAAGACGAGACTCAAGACGAGATCACTCAGTTAGCAGCTACGTTTTACGTTGTGTGCTTCAAGTTGAAGTCGAAGTTGAAGTTGAAGATCGGTGCCCAACGATTTCCCACGCTACATTTCATTTGTGAAAAACCATTAGCCTCACTTTTCCCCTCGCTTTTTCATCGTCCCCGGGCTAGAAAACTCTTTGTTCGTAATCATGTAAAATTACAACGTCAACGCGATCGCCCATTTCCCGCACATTTTCCCCTCCCCACCTGAAACTGAGTGAGACAATTCGCTTTTGTTTTTCTCGCTGCCTTAAATTGTCTGCGCATATTCAACAATTTATTAGACTGACCTTCCCCGTAATACGCCGACTTATTTTCTGTTTTCAGTTTTTTGCTTCGCTCACGTTTTGCCTTTTCAGTTTATTAACAATTTTTTGGCTCAAACTGTTATTTAATTGCGCGAGTATTGTGGTCGAAATATTAAAACCAAGTTCAAGGTTTAACTGTGCGCGAAGTGTGTTTCTCTCTCTCTCTTTTTTTGTGTAGGGCAATTAGTTGTTGGAGTCGATGATGTAAGCATACTACAGCTGGAGGAGATATACATAAATATTTCAATACTGAGTGAGGGGCGTTGAAGCGTGACAAAATTGAAGTCAAGACGATAAGTTGAAAACAGTCAGCGTAAAAGGGAATGACATACATTAGAGCAAACGCTAAGAAGTCGTAGCTGAAGACCAAACCTGTTATTAATACTTGTAAATACTGATCACGAAATAAGTTAAGAGACATCTGAAGCTCACTTAATAGCGAAATAACATTAAAAAGTATCAGTAAATAATCTATAAACTAATATTAATGAAACATTGATTGATTAATTCCTCTTATTCACAAATAATTTTCATATTTTGCTTAAACATTTGAGCAAAATATCTGCTTAGCAACAATTCCCTTCGCAGCCTTAGATCTAGCTTCGTTGGCAACATTTACCTCGTGCTTAGCAACATGTACCTTGACTAGTTAAATCCTAGCTTGCTTAGCAACTTTTTCCTTCGACTGTTCCCAGCAACATTTGTTGCCAACTCTGACTTTGGCAACCTGCGAACAGCTGTCTTCTGCTCTGACTTTGTTGCAGACAGGCGCAGTGCCGTCAGCACGTGCTGCACTCAAACCGCTGCAGAGCAACCCCTGTTGTCCCCCTTTCTCTGCCCCAACCCATCACACACACACACACACACTCGACGCCACCCACACGCCGCCTGTTGGCCCAGACATGTTTTTGCTACCGTTTTTCGGTTGCTTTGGCAACCGGCAAATGCAAAAGCGTCAAAACAAACTCTCGTCTTTGTTTGTTGTTGTCGCTGGTACTAGAAGTGCGAGAGGCAGCAGACGGTGGGGTGACGCGGAGGGGGTGGGGCGAGCAACAACAGTCGGAAGCAGGAAGCATGCGTTTTTCCCTTTTTTGGGCAAACTTTGGCTTAACTTTGCACAGACGCAGCCTCCCAGCCAAGTTAACTGAAGCAGCGAGTAGAGGGAAGTGTGAAGAGAGACGGATTTCTCTGTCTCAGTTGGATGACTGCAGCTCTCGAAATTCGAATGCAAATTTCATTGTCAGGGGGAGGTCTCTGAGTTCGATGCGGTTTACCAAAATGTACAAAGCAGGCAAATTTGTTGGGGGTTCGAGTCGGGATATCGTTGATGAATACGTGCCTGGCGTGTTATTTCAGTCTCGACTCCACTCTGCAGTGTGCGGTGGGTAGGGCGATGTGTTTATTGATTATTAACCCAACCGAGCCAAGCCATGAAGCAAGCAGCGAGCTCTACGCTGTTGAAGCCCGCATAATTAGCCATGATATGTTAGATTCCAACCAAAATCAAATTAAAACGAAACACGTAAGAAATCTTCCGCTTCGCTTTGTTTTCTTTTACTTATAGTAGTTTTATATTTTCGGTGGGAAAATCATGAGTCAACGCATTTCATTTGCTCTGATGGCTTCCCTCATAGACGACTTTGTGACGCTGCCATTTACCGTTTTGTCATCTGTTTTTTTCTTTTTTGACAATTTGATAACTCGTTTTTTTTTAGCCAGCCCACGCTGCGCATTGTTGTCATGTTGTCATGTGTTGAGCGACTTAATTGACCGCCAGCCCCTAGAACTCAGTGCTCACAACTATAGCTCCAATTGCGACTCCCAATGAACTCTACGCCAAGTTCAACGAGGTAGCAGCAACTACAATGGCAACAACAACTGTCGCTGACTCCGTCTCAGTTCTCGACTTCAAACGCAGTCCATTCAACTGTGGCCCCAGTCGCTACATTTGTCACAGCTGTTTCTCTGTCCCCGCTCTTAACGCCTCTCTGCCGCTCTCTTGTGGCTTCGTCGAGTGCTGTCTGCAACTGCTGCTTGAATCAATGTTTGCCCGGTGCTAGTTGTGCCACCGTTTCCTGTTTGCACTGCCAACTCCATCAACTCCACTGGGATTTGGTCTAGCGCATATGTCTTTGCTCTCTTCCTTAATTGTTGTCTTTGTGATCTTGAACTTGAACTGCAGCGCACTGAACTGACAAAACGTGGCACAGACCTTTTTGTGCTTGGTGTATAGAAGAAGCTTCAACTGTCATCGGACATGATATAACAAGAGCTCTTGGTTATGCAAGAGGAGCAAACACAGGAATAAGAATATATAGTAGGAGTAACTTGAAGAGTATTGAAGAGACACTTCAAATCTACACATCATTCAAACTTTGCAGTTTTTTGAGTTTGTGGAAACACCACATTAAATTTATGTGAATGCCAATTAAATTTTATTTTACAAAACAAAGTTTAGCTTACTAAGAGCACTGAGAGTCAGGAAGAAATTAGTGGCCATAAAAATATCAATAAATCCTATAACGACAATCTTCTATTACTTAGACTTGGAGGACATTAAAAATGCGATGAATTTATGCCCTGAACACATGCTAAAGTTTTTTTAATTTAAGACATAGAAAAGAAGTTTGGGAGGGGTGTGTTTTTTTTTTTTAGGAAAATAATGAACGTTGTTGCTATAAAATACATTCGAATGCAATCTGTATGTTACATGCGCTAAATAATTTTTAACTCAACCATTATTTAAATAACTAATTGACGCAACAAGAAATTAGAATTGTGAATTGGTTCAAGAGCGATTTGCTCTTTGCTAAAAACTTTAGTGGCGTCCAATTAAGTGTCACGCCCCAAACCAATTTGTAATCGCCACGAGTCGCACAAAACACGACCGAGAAACAACGACGCAAATGAGTTTAATTTGATATAAATAATCGAGCACTAAGAGTCAGTCGAAAGCGAATCGTTTTTAATCGGCTGACAATTGAAGCGACAAAAGTTGCAACACTCAAAAGAGCGACTACAACATATTATTGCTATATAACTACATGTGAGGCTGATATAAAAACCAGTTTTAGATTATATTCATTCTAAAATTCTACAAAAAAAAAAAAAAAAGCAAAACAAACTTAATAAAGCTTTGGCTGACCAGCGTCCCGAGCGCCAAGCTCTGTTGATAGCGCAGTTGATCAACACACGCTGCGGCGTACACAACGCGAATCCTAAGCGACAACGACAACGACAACGAATACTCAACTGAGTAGCACAATCGCATTCGCAGTACTGAGAGTTTTACCTCGAGTTCGACATGTGGCTAACCTTGTTAGTTGGCGCACTGATCTTGCTGCTGTGCTGGGACTTTGCACGCAAGCGCCACAGTAACGCAGCCCTCGAGCGTTCCAGAATAACGGGTCCTACTTCGCTGCCACTGCTCGGCTGCGGCCTTGAGGCGTTGCACCTGGGCGCAGAGAGTAAGTCAGCATGTGCCTAAAGCATTTGACTTGAGCTAACTCCTCGACATCGACATTGACATCGATTAGATATCATCGATTATGTTGGCGCCTGCTTTGCCAAATATGGCAAATCGTTTCGCATGTGGATACTGAGCGAATCGATGATCTACACCATGGATCTGCAGCACTTCGAAACGATACTGAGCAGCACCACGCTGCTGCAGAAGGGGCAGCTGTATCAGTTCCTGCGTCCCTTTCTCGGCGACGGGCTGCTGCTCAGCGTGGGCCGAAAGTGGCACACACGTCGCAAGATCTTCACCAACGCCTTTCACTTCAAGATCCTCGAGCACTACATCGAGATCATGGACAGACAGAGCAGTGTTCTTGTCGAGCAACTGCAGCCACTGGCGAATGGCGAGCATGTTGTGGACATGCTGAAATATGTCTCGCTCGCCGCTCTCGACGTGATCACAGGTGAGATTCGAGTTTGTCATCGCTTTCTGTTGTCATCTGTTTTGTGTTTTGCAACTGTTTTAGAGACGGCGATGGGCGTGCAGGTGAATGCGCAGAGTGATCCCGACTTTCCCTACATCAAGGCGCTCAAAAGGTAAGCAGACCTTTCTTCACCTCACAGCTTCTGTGTGGGGTCTAAAGTGCTTGCAACTCGCAGTAAGTGTAACTACTGAGGTTCAAGTTCAGCTTGTTTTGCTGCTAGCTGAGTGCAAAGTACAACAACATACAAATTGAAGTACGATATACGTTTCACAATTTGTTCAAGCCGAGTTGCAACCTTAGTATACTGAGTGATCTTTGAAAACTTTAGAGCAATCGAGTTATGAACTTGAAAGTATTTTTAATGATGTACATCAGAACCAGCTCTTTATAGCTCAATTATTATGTCAATTAATAGTTACAGCATATTGCTAATCTTCTAGCATGTAACTCAAAGTCGTTTGCACTGGACTGTAACTAGATTTACTTGCTTTACAGCTCTTTGCACACTCGACTTACAGAGTGATTTCTAAAAGTGTAATTGTGATAGTATCAACAAATTGAAAGTTTCTTACGCAAGTTTTGATCAAGTTCTTGAGTTCATTAAACTCTTATTGTGCCACCTTATATTCTTAATTGCCTAATGCGCGTTCTTAAGTCGATGTAATTAGATGCAATTTACTTTTCTACTTCTAAGAATGATTTCTGAAAGTTTAATTGTCATTGAATAATGAGCTTGATAAAATTCTGCAACTTTACAAACTCTAACTCTTGCAGACTGTATTCTTCATTGTTTAACGAGTAATTCAAAGTCAATTCCACTCGAGTTTAACTCTTTCTTTGCTTGCTTAACCGCCCTTTATACACTCGACTCATTTGTAATATTTACATATAATATAATAATATAATAATGCAGGATTTCTGAAAGTTTCATTGTGATTGAGTGATGAACTTGACTATATTCTGCAATTTTACAAACTCTAACTGTAGGCTATTTTCCATAATCGCCTAACGAGTAATTCAAAGTCGATTGCACTCGACTGTGACTCGCCTTGCTTGCCTAACTGCCCTTTACACACACACTCTTCTCCTCTTTTCCCCGGCAGCGTTGTCTACATTCAGCCAGACCGCATGCTGAAGTTCTCGCAACGCTATGAGTGGCTCTTCCGACTGACCGCCCCGCTGCTGCACCGCAAGCTGGTGAACGATATACGCATCATGCATGACTTCACCGACAAGGTCATCCGCGAGCGACGAGCGGCCGTGGAGCGTGCGCTGGCCGACGGCAGCTACCGGCCATTGAGTAAGTTGAGCTCCCTATGGAAATCAGAAAAGTAACTTGCTTTTCACTTGCACCAGGTCTGGGCGATGCTGCGATTGGCAGCAAGTCGCAGATGGCGCTGCTGGACATTCTGCTGCAGGCGTCCATTGAGGGCAACCCGCTGAGCGATGCCGACATCCGCGAGGAGGTGGACACCTTTATGTTCGAGGGCGACGACACCACCAGCAGCGGCGTCTCGCACGCTCTCTACGCCATCGCCCGCCATCCCACCGTCCAGGCCAAGCTCTACGCCGAGCTGCAGCAGGTGCTGGGCAACGATCGCACAAAGCCAGTGACACAAGCACTACTGCAGCAGCTCAGGTATCTGGAGTGTGTGATCAAGGAGACGATGCGCTTGTATCCGCCAGTACCGGCGATTGGCAGATACACCAGCAAAGATCTGCAGATCGGTGAGCAGACAATCCCCGCTCACACCAGCATCTATCTGGTCTTCTATTTTGCCCATCGCGATCCCCGCTACTTTCCCGATCCACTCAGCTTCAAGCCGGAGCGCTTCCTCGAGGACAACGAGGAGCGTCAGACGTTCACCTATCTGCCTTTCAGTGCGGGCCCCAAGAACTGCATTGGCCAGAAGTTCGCCATACTCGAGATGAAGGCGCTGATCAGCAAGGTGCTACGCTACTACGAGCTGCTGCCCAAGGGACCCGAGATTCAGCCCATGATGAACTTCATTCTGCGCTCCACCACAGGGATGTGCGTGGCACTGAAGCCCAGAGCATGATTGAGAAGAAACAGCTGCGCGAAGCGAGCTCTATTAAATAGAATCTAGTTGAAGGTTGCGGGTTCCCTGGGTTGTTTTCCTTTTTGTGATATGGCTATTCAAATTATGGCTATTAAAAATTATCTAGTTTGTAAATTAAATACGATAATTTGTACTTAATACAAATTTGTAAACTTCGAACTTTGCAAGTGCAAATTTTCTGGTAATACAGATTTGCATTGCCAAATGAAAGGAGAGATTTCAACAATGCACCTTTATTGCCACTACCCAGAAATATTTTTAGGGCTTCATATAACGCTTAGTATTTTTAACACAAATAGATATTAGACCTAATAAAAAAGTGCGCCATATATGCTGGCAACGCAACGTTTTATTTGGTTACTAAAGATTTTTTATACATGTGCGTTGAAGACACCACAGTTTTATAAAATTATTTCACATTTATTGGCATTTCCTGAAGAGATTGTACATCTTCTTGAATCATATATACTGGCAGAGCAAAATTTTCTTTTACTACAGATATTTTATATATGTTGAGGATTCCACAGCACTTATAAATGCTTTTTCTGAATCTACTTAAATGTCAGAGCAATATTCTATTTAGAAGATAATTACGTTATGTTGTTATGTTGTTTTACTACTGCCTAAAAATAGTTAAAGTAAATCAACGACTAGTTTAACAAAAGAATTCAGACACTAAATATTTGCGTTAGGCGGCAAAGCGAAACGACGACGACAAGCTTTATTATCTCTTTTGCAATATTTGGAGCTGCATTATTTACCCTAAGAAAGCAGGTTAAGGGTTCCCCCAAGGGAATGCCATAAAAAGCGAGGGAAAGAGAAATTTTGAAGAAAGCAATAAAGGGAATTGCATCAAGTGTGTTGTTTGTTTTGCTTATTGGCGTTTCCGTTTGTAATCTCTGGGAGTCATCGCAGTGCGTAAATCATATGCAGGCACTGTGAATTAGATCAACCTGAGTCAGTGTATCAATATTTGCCCAGATTGGGCGTCAGCGATCTAAGTGGATCCCTCGTTCTCTCTCCGCCCCAGTGATGTTTGCGCAGTGCGCTCGTAAACTTTAAAATTATCTCTATAATCCGCATGCAAATATTGCTGCTCTATTCGCAGCCTTTTGATGGGGGGCCTTCAAAAGGGGGCGGGGTGTGAACCATGTTTGTCAATGCAATAAATGGCAGTAAAAGTGCAATTGTGGTGCTTCCTGTGGCTGTGAGTCTTCGTCGGCTTAGTTGTGTGTCTGTTGTGTCTATTGTCATTCGAGTTGGCAGAACTTGTGCCCGCCACGTCCCAACTGACGTTTGTGACCCAAAACATGTGTTCAAATAAACAAGCAGCTTGAGCTATTTATCTTCGTATAAAAATTTGCAAAGTTGATAAGCGCTTAGAAGAGTTTGGCTTATCAGCAACATTCAATCATCATCATCATCATCATCGTGACCATCTGCATATAAATGCTGGCAACGACAGACGCACTGCGCCAAAAGCACTTGATACGCTCTCCCCACGAGATGTCGCTGGCTACGCTCTCCCTGGCTCTACTCTTGGCCATCTTGGCCATCTCAACGACGGCTGAGGCCGTCGTTCGTCCACTGCCGCCCTACGTCGGCCTGCCCACCCAGGACGGCCTGACGCGACTCTTCTTCAACTCACAGGTGACGCGTCGCGACCCGAAGACCTCGGTGAACTGCTTTGCGGGCTACATTGGCGAGTCGAATCTGATTGCCGAGGAGTATAGTGGCGCCTACAGTGGCTGCCTGCAGAAGGCGCAGGCGTCGCGACGTGGCATCGACTTGGACTTTCTGCCGACGCGTCGCAAGATCGAGAAGTCCGCGCAGATCGTGTGCAGTGCGCTGAACAACTGCGCCAAGATCAACGGCACGCTCGACTCCTTCAACTGTCATGCCAGAGCCGTGAGTTGCTGACATCTCAACGTCTAGCTATTTCTACTAAACTTCCGCTTCTTTGCAGGGCTCGAACAACACGATTTCGACGTACAGCATCTCGGGCAACGCCTCGGAGTCGGCCAATGTGCTGCGGGAGCGCTACCGTCTCATCGATCTGCACCACGAGCAGTGCATAAACAAGGCCGAGCGCAGCTACGTCGAGTCCACGGCCAGCAATTACAACTATCTGCAGAGCTGTCTGGACGGCCGTGCCAGACCCAAGCCGCTGCCCAGCAGCACCAGCTCCACGACCACCACCTCCACCACCACAACGACGACAACAACGACGCCGGCCCCCACGACGACGACGCCGGAGCTGGCAACCACCACCGAGAGCCAGGCGAACTTGGAGGATCAATTCAAGCAGCTTTTAAACTTGCTGAACTAAAACAACGTGTCAAGCGCTTTTTTGGCAAGTTGTTTAACTTCTAAGGCAAAGTATAGATGAAGTGTGACTGAGTTGCGCAATAAACGAAAGTGAACCCCAAGCAGACAAGCAGACAATCGAATGCCACCCCAAAAGTCACAGTATTTAACCCCCATTTAAGGGATTGAGTTTCGCCAGCAGTTGTCAATGGTTTGGCAACATATTTGCACTCATTTCAGCTGATTAATGAATGTGTGTTTGCGGAAAAAGCAAACAGCTCAAGGCGTCTATTAAATGTGTAGCTCGCAGCTCTTCCGTTTTTCGCTTGCCACTCGAGCTGGTGATTGATGATCTTCGCGTTAAGAAATTATCGCTGCTAATAATGTTGATCGCTGCTTTGACAATGAAAGCAACTTCGAGTGGGCTGCCAACAAGATTTCGATCTCTTATGATTAGGCCAAGTTTGGTCTGGCCACAGACAGAACCATAAACGCGTTCAACTCTGCAACACGTTTGCCTTTTACAGTCCGAATTGTTTGCCTTTTATGTATGCTTGCCGAGGCGGCTCTTGGCTCTGATCTAAGCTCGGGTTAAAAGGGAGAAACCTGCGGCGATATTCACCTGTTGTTGGGCCTAAAGCAAGTGCCTCATTTATTAGCACAATTGGCAGCCAACGACCAACGACCAGTTCACAAAACCGGGTCTGGTGTTGTATGTGCAACGAATTCTTGGTATGTGATTGCGTCAATCTCAATGCGTTTCATTGGCCGTGCAATTGCAGCGCGAGTCTGGTTTATGGGTGTGCCACGCCTTGCCGCTTAATTGCGGCTAGAAACAAGCCAAAGAAAACAGACAGAACACGACTTGAAACGCAAGTTGCTGCAAGGTGTTTACAACGCGCCTATATCGCCGCCGAGGCAATTAGATAGCTGCTATAAACACACATCGGGAGCCCGACTCGTCGTTGATTGCGCATTCATGATTGTGCCTCTGACTAATCACAACAGCAATCATAAAACTCGGATTGGGCAACCGCCGAAAGTGCAGTTTACATTCGTTAACTTCTTATGATTGCAGCGAGAACAAAGGAAAGTGTGAAGAAAGTCTCTGAGTAGCAATTTGTATACGTAATAAAAAAATCCCTTTACCTTTTCGATCGATAATTGAGGACTTTATTTGGGCTATAAAGTGGTTGCCTTGTTAAGCCACAAGTGAGACAAAATATTAATAAGTTTCTGAGTAATCACAATGGGTGACTAAAAGATACTTTCATTGTTTTAATATCTGTGCAAAACCTTTTATAGATTAAACCTTTTTGATTGCTTAATTGGACCCAAACTTGGTCAAATCTTGCACTTAAATGAGCTGCATTTGGTCTATGAAGTGAATGTTTTTTGTGGGGGTAAAAGGTGGGGAAAAAACAAAAAATTTCCGGGGTAAAAAAAATGGGGGGGTAAAAATATTTTTTTTTGGTTGTTGGTGTTTAATTTTTTAAAAAATTCCCCCCCGGTAAAAAATTATAATTTTTTTTTTTTTTTTTTTTTTTACCAGCATCTTCTGCATATTTGCACTTGTGTTAAAGCTTAAATGAAGTGCTTAAAGCAAGTTGATTAATGTGATTATTGGATACTACAAACTTTCACTTCAGCTGCTTCGAAAGCTTGTTAACTGAGATACGCCTTAAGAATCTTGCCAAGGTTGCCCACTTAATTGAGAGTCGTTTTTCACTCATTTTGCAGCTCATTTGAAGTTAATTGCCTTGCCACACACACTCACACCTACTGACATTACTCAATGCTGCACATAATCGCAGTCAAGCAGAGAATTCTTAACGCCAATTTGCAGTCAGCAGCATCTAAGCTCAGCTGATGAAAGAGAGATTGCAGTGTTTGCCTCTGTCTTTGACTCGGCAGCACAATTGCACAATTTGTGCGCTTCATTGAACTGCTTGCCCCATGCCCCAAAATGCATGTCAGCATGTCTGCGGAGTCCTGACTCCAGCTAAATAACATAAAACAAGTTTTACACACATGAAACTTTTCATTTTAGTGGCCAAAAATAAAAGAATTGAACAAAAAATGTGTTAATAAAGCGAAGGCGAGGAAAAAAACGACAAGAAATGAGTAGATAAATACAAGTTTTAAGTCAACACCGACTGCTTTGCATAAATAAATTAAAGTTACAAGCGTGTGTGTGTGTTTTTGTGTGTGTGAGTGTGTGTGTGTGGGTCGGGGCAACTGCAAGTGCAACCAAATGCTGAAACGTCGCAACGTAGACAGCGACATCGATGTCCCCAAAAAAAAGTAAAAAACAAAAGCTGAAACTGTACGTAAAACTAGTTTGTCAACAACAACAACAACAATAACGGCAACGACGAGGCAAATGCGCAGAAAAGGAAATCGTCGGCGTTGCTGCCTTTTAAGGCATTTGGCTGCTCTCCCCCCACTGCTTGCCCCACTTGCCCCTTTGACTGGCTGCGTGTTGCGCATGCGTCCCGCGCTATCAGTTTCAGTGCGTGTGTGGCAGTGTCTCCCTCTCTCTCGCTCTGTGTGTGTGTGTGTGTGTGGCAAGTCTGTGTATTCAGGTCATTCGCATTTTCACATTTTAAGGCGTGTGTTTGCATGTGGAATTTTCATAGCTTTTCGTTTTTAATTTGCACTTGCAACTGGCAACTTTTACTTGTTGTCGCCTCCTGGCCATGTGCAGAGATGGAGACGAAGACGGCGACGGAGACCTGTGATAAAGCGATTTGAGCTTTGTTTGTTACTTAATTGCGACAAAGTCATTAATAATCGATTAACCATGTGCGGCAGACAAGTTTCTGAAGCTGCTGCAAGGCGTTGAAAATCACCCAAAGGAAGTTGCAGTCAGCCAGGCAAAACATGCGGCAATTACGCTGCTCAGATTCATGTTTCTGTTGTCCAGCAATCTCAGCGGGTTTTGCTCCCCTTTTCTCACACTCGCCCCGCCGCCGGCAATTTGTGCTTCCTGTGCATATTCTTGTGGGGCACGTCCAGCTCACCTGGGTGGCAGCCGCTCTGCGTGATTATCGGCAATCGCCAGAATCATGGCAAATCAACAGCGAATCTGTTTAATAACAGGCGAACAGCTCGAGTTAGGCATTAGAACTTGTTTGTTCTACTCGAAAGCATCTTTGAGAGCAAGTTAAAGATGGTCAAGCCAAATCGGCAAAATCATGTTATTACAAACTGGGATGAGTCGCTTTCAAAGCTAAATACATTTGTGTGCAAACTAATTGCAGATCTGCAGTGGCATAGAATAAGCTAAGAGCAACAAGAAACCCGATTTGTCATTTGAATGGATACACCTTTCATTGGTAATGTGAAAACAAAAGTAGCTAGGCATACTTAAAGAAAGAATCTAGGAAAAGTAAACTAACATCGCATGCAGAAGTATAAAAAAATATCAAAAAGAAGTAGAGAGCATTGGGAAGTAGTTCTGTCCGTATACAGCAAAAAAGTCGAGAACAACAGAAAGGGAAATAGAAGTGCTCAGCATCTTTAGAACATGCAACTGCCCAACTATTCAGCTGTCCATCAGCGCTATTAACTCGCCAAGAACTTTTGCTGACATTTCCTTTGCATACCTCTCTAGCCATAGTGGCGGCAAAGCTGCTGTTGCAACTTGGCCATAAAAAGCAAAACGACAAGCGATGCGATGCGATGCGATGCTAATATCTGAGCATACAAAAGGCAACGGCAGGTGTCTAATTGATTGAATGACAGGCGACAGCAGGAACAACATGCGATAGCTTGGCATAGCGTTGGAAATGGAGACGCAAGAGAATCGATATCTCAACTAAACATTTATTGTTTGTCACTCGGACTGTCAGGCGAACGTCCCCAGTACAAGGCGGTGGCATCGATGCTGGAGTTGCTGATAAGCCGCTACAGAAGTTGCAGCCACACAAGGAAGCGGGCCAAGCCAACGGCCTGAACTGAATATATTTCAAGCAGACAGCACAAAGGAAATTCAATAGCAAGACAACAAAGGGAGAGAGAGAGAGAGAGAGAGAGAGAGAGAGGCGAAGTTGGGAGGTAGTCAGACAGTGCCTTGCAATAATAAATGCCCAATGATGATATCTATGACGGAGCCAAGACAAAGGAGCCACAAACAGCGACTTCGCAACGAAGTTTCGAATATTTCAGCGAGCCAGTTGATTTGCCATCCCTCCCCGCTCTCCACTCTCGACTTCATTCTGCTTCTCGAACAGCTGCAGATTTATGAGCCGTTGTCAGACAACGCTGTGCAGCGAAGCCAAGTAGCTGGCTGAAATAATTCTTGGCCAGGCTCAGACAAGGGGCGGGGGAGACCAACAGCATTTTTGTGCAGAAAAGTTCATTGTACCAAAAGCTCTCTAAATGCTATGTTACGTCTATCCAACTGTCTACTTTGATCCTGGCTCCTTTTACGCTGCTGCTAATGAGTTGTCAACATTTTGAGTGACTTTTATTTGCCGGCAAATGAGACAGACAGACAGACAGCGAAGTCTAGTCCAGGCTAGACTTGGAATTAGCATTATCCTGTGGCGCGAGTTTGTTGACTCAGCGAGACGCCACTCCACTCGACAACAACAACTTGCAATGTCAGTGTCAACTGTTTCCGCCTTGGGGTGCATCCTATTAGCCGGCTGATGACTCAAAATGTTGGCCACAAAACCGACGACGCCATAAAAGTCCAGCATATTCAATAAATTGCCCAGAAAGCGCTGAATTATGTGTCGAGCAGGCATAAAAGGATATGAGGCTATGTAATGGCATGACTCACAAAGCGTTTAGTCTATAAACGCAATGCTACTCAAACTGTAAGATCGTGCAGTGCCACTCAAACTGCCAGCTACGAGTGACTCTAAAACCAAGCGCCCAAAACTCACAACTGTTTGCAATTAATTCTCATTTAAAAGTAATAAAATGCGCACTACTGATAAACTAATTCGATATTTCAACAACATTTCCTGCACATGTTCGCCATTCACATGAATTGTTTATAGTCCATAGTATTACGGGCTGCAAAAGCAGCAACAACAAGCAGAATGATAAACTTACAACATTTTAATTGAGAACACAGTGCGCTTGTGTCGAGAGGGATTTTGCTTCTAATTGGGCAAAGTGTTTTCTGAAAGCGCTATAAATAACAGCTAACTAATTGGTTTTCGAAAGGAAATTGAGGGCTGCATAGAATCAGCTTCACTTTAAGCGCAGTTTTGGGGAAATAAAAACTCAAAAAATGCCAACCGAAAACAGCTGTGCAAATCGTGAGCTGGTAGACAGAGAGACAGACAAAGGAAAAGAAAGAGTTTAAGCGTCTAAATAGCAAACAGAACAAAGTCAACGTACTGTGAGAGATTGTGTAATATTCTGAGCAACTTAATAGACTTGAACCGAACTCCGAGTGTTGCAGGAACCCAATCGAAATGCAAACAACTTCATTTGTTAGCTATTTCCCAATAAATGTATTTATAGCTGCCCTGAACAGAACGAATTTTATGCCCCAACGCATAAGGAGGGGGAAAAACATAATTTATGGATCGCTGGCTTCGAAATTTTTCACGTTTTTTTTCTCAGTTTTGCCTTTTGTGTACATAATCTGAGTGTGCAACGGGGCAACGGGGCAAGTGGCAACGAGCATCGTGCATTTGCATCTGACATGAAAGCAGAGTCGTTGCCTTTAATGGAATTGTTCGGTTCATCTCGAGCAGCATGAAGCACAAATGAGCGCTGCACTAAAAGCGTTGATAATTCATCATCGCATCGCATCGCATAGCGTCCCATTCACT
Organism: Drosophila siamana; assembly: GCA_035047445.1. Taxonomy (NCBI): domain Eukaryota; kingdom Metazoa; phylum Arthropoda; class Insecta; order Diptera; family Drosophilidae; genus Drosophila; species Drosophila siamana. The sequence goes on from JAWNPP010000053.1 coordinate 23,604, forward strand.
CAGCTGAGAGAAGCTTCTTTGTGCATGCGATCAGTCGGTCTCGCAGCAAGACAGAGATGGAGACACAGACTCAGGCGGAGACGAAGAGGGGACATCGCTCTCACTCTCACTCACTCGCTCGGGTCGCGGCAATTGAATTACGAGACAAGCGGGGTCACAAACGCCAATCCATTCGAGCAGCAAACGACGTTAGCAAAGCAACGAACTTTAAATACACTTTCATAATTAAGGTTGTTTATTTATAGTGGATATATCATTAACAACAATAAGTATTACAATTAACACACGATACGCTTAGTAAGTTGAGTCGATGATTGTGGTTGAGAAACAATTAAATTTATTCTAGTCTATAACTAGAGTGCTTGCTTGTCAATAAGTTATATTATATAAATAAAAAAGTAATGATCATTATTTGATTTTTAATGTTTTTGAAGAAAGATATGGATTCATTTAAATCATTGTAAAAATATAAAAATGATAATGAAATAAACAAATTTTGTCTTGCTTCCGACAATATAAAAAAACAAAAATCACAACCTTGACATAATAAATTCCTAGTATATAGTTAGCAACTTGATAGTATTACAAGTAGTTTCTTTTGTTTAGAAATATTTGCATTTATAGCTTAAATGCACTAGTAAACAATGTATTTCCTAATGTGTGGTTTACTACGCTTTTACACTTTCTACCATGCAGATCTAAAATCAGTCTAGTAATCTCTATTTACTGCAAGGCCCGCGGTAACTCAGTTCGCGTCGCTTTAGCTTTTTTCTGCTTGGCTGGGCTGCTTTGCCATTCTGCATATTGAGTGGATCGAGATAATGCCATGATATGCATAGTATACGGTATATAATAATCTCTAGTGTAGTGTAGTGTATTTTGAAACGTTAGCTGGGTGCGTCGACGTGACGTTTAATTCCCTCAAGTATCGCATCATATATAATATAATCGTATACTGTATTACTGACTGGGTTTGGTGGAGCTCACATTAGGTGATTAACCCGTAGAACTTTTCACTATGCGTCTAATCTTTGTTTTGTATTTTGTGTGTTTTTGTGTTTGATGGTTTGCTTGGTTTGCCTCATTAGCGTTGTAGCTCACGTTTTCCCCACAGACGTGAGCAGACATGTCGCCCTATTAAGGGGCCACTTCATGACGAATACTCGTAAATGGATCTAAGTGTGAGTTCAAAAGAGTGGGTGGGTGTTTGAATGCATTTGAATAGCACTTGGATGCGATTGCTTTGCTCTGCTCTCAGAGCGACACTTCAACGAGTGTTTTTTTCCAGTTATCGGGGGATTTTACTTATAGATAAGACCCACTTTATTGTCTATTTCGGTTTCAAATCAATGCATTATCTAATACTGTCTATAAGTAGCGAGGCGAACCATAAATCAATATCAATTTTTTTCGGTTGTTTTTTTTTTTGTTTTATGCGTTTCTTTCATTTTTCAACTAATTTCTCGCCATAAGAAATTCCAGATCCAAGAGTTCCGACAGATCCCAACAGCCCAACAAACAACAACACTTTATGCAAATTCATTGAAAACGAAAGGCATTTCTGTGGTTTGGTTTGCTTTGGTTTGTTTGTTGTTGTTGTCTTTGCTTTTATTCGTCGATTCGTTTTGCTTTTGTTTATTCATTAGCCACGCACGTGAAACTTGGAATTATTCGCGAGTGGGCTACAAGATCTCAGGTATGAGCGTATTACGAAATAATGCACAATTATCGCGATAGTTGAGGGAAGTGCGGGCCAAAGCGAAATCCGATAATAACAATTGAAGTGATTGTTATTTTAATGCACATATCTACTAGTGTACAAGAGAATGCATAATGAGAATTTGATTACAATCAATTTGATTGATTGATTGGCGCTGGCTAAACAAAATAAAACAAATCAGATGATCACCCTCAGACTATGCAAATGCTGTGGCCCACTTTTGCAGACTGCGCGCTCAGACCTTGAGCCCAAAAGCCATCTCGAGTAGGCCTCTTAATTAAGCAGGTGAACAAATAGACCTCATAGCCAAATAGAGTTGCCAGCCATTGCAACAGAAGCGCCCAAGCACTTAACACGCTCGAATCAAAAGCAAACCTAACACACAGCTGTCAAAATGCAGAGCCATGACAGAGTTGCGAATGTAGACTGCAAAATACCCTGAAATATAAATTTATCAACGGAGAATCCTGAGCAAATGTCTTTTGAATGGATGCATAATCAGGATATGAACAATACTTTTTAATTATTTATATATATCTACAATATATGTATAAAGCCAATTGCAACCCAGAAAGTCTTCACTCTAATGAACTTTCAACTCTATTGCTTATCGTGCTGTACAATAAAAATGATCAATAATACCAGAAAGCTAATGAAATTCGCGAATACTTGCGACACATTTATTGATCTTTCTGCTGTTCCGCATACCAATTTGCCAATTTCCCACCATTAAAATGCATAATCTACCCACTTATGATTTCCCGTTGCGGAAAACATCGTAAACTCCACGATTGTTGAACAACGAGTTACCTTAAAATGATCTGCAAAAAATTGAGTTCAATGCGACTTTTTATCGTGCAAGCTGAGTAATAAATCAATCACTAATACCATAAAATAATTAAATTTGCCAATTCTTGACCTTTCCATTGTTCCGCATTCCAGAAATTAAATTTCGCCCTATTAAAATGCGTAATCAGTTCGACTTTTATGATATTTTCTTTCGGTAAACACTTTAAAGTGTGATTAAACAAACCCCTTTGTCTCACAGTTCCAGAGAATTTGCTCAGCGACAAAGGTAGACCGAGTGACTGCAAAACTTTAAAGCCAGCAACGGCAGCAACAACAACAACGACAAACAGCACTAGCATCACAATAATTACAGCAACAACACCAATAGACGAATACAAATGTCCAAGTGCAAATAAACAACAACCACAACAACAACGAGAGCTGAGCTGAGCAAACTTAAAATAAGAATATCGAAACAACAACGAAAAATCAGCGTCGCTGCTTCTGCGCTGCTGCGGCCACTGCGCTGAATCAGCGAATTTTTCAATGGGAAGGCAAGGCAAACGCAAGACGCGAACCATTTACAGTTTTTCGGTTATGTGTTGCTTTTGTAGTTGTTGCTGCTGCCGCTGCTGCCGCTGCTGCTGTTTGTGTAGCTCGTTGCAGCAGGTAATCAAGAAGAAGAAGCAGCAACAGCAGAAGGGAGGACGCGACAAACACAGAAACAAGCTGTGCAAAACTGGTCAGCTTTATACATGTACATGTCGTAGTAGACATCGTTTTTGGTTGCTGTTGTTATGTCGGTCTCATAAGAAATATAATGAAAATGAAAAAAGTAAAAACATCTACCCATAACGACGGATTCAGTGGTACAAACCTTTGCTCTCTTAATTGCTAAATGTTTTGTGCAATTGCAGCCTGCGCGTTCCTCTCACGTTTTTTTCGAGTTTTTATTTCTTCCCTTTATTTGCTCGTTGCCATTTTTCACTTGCGCTTTCAATTGACGACAATCATTGGATGCAATTAAATTGAGAACCGATTGCAATTGTTCTTTATGGTTGCAGTTCTTTAGTTTTATGTTTTATCACGCACAATAAACACAAAAACATACACACACACACACTCTTGTATTAAATTTGCATAATTCAACTGCAGTTTTGCGACCGGCACAAAATGCGCGCGAATTAATAAACAAACACAAAAAATTCGACCGCAAACAAGCGCAGACACCACCACTCTTCTCGAATGCAAAAGCAAGACTAAATGCTGCTAAGTTTACAGGCTGTTGCATCGCTGTTATCGCTGTGAGCAACTCACTTCGCCTGTCGAATTCGCCGCATATTAACAGCTTGGCTTAGAGGCCTTGTGAACAGATGGTGAAAATAAGACGACAGCTGATTTTGTTGGCCATTCTATTCTTGTTTTATGACGAGCAATAAGATTTTTAGCAAGCAGCCAGTATTATGAGCTATTAGTTATTGAAATAATTTTATTCCTATAACTTTAAACGCTTTATTCTTAAAAGAAGCGGTTTGTTTAACAGCTGTGATGGAGTGTGACCGCAAGTTAAATTTCAGTGTTGATGCCAACGAAATATACCAATGCAAAGACGCGTCGATAATTTCAATCTGGTAACACTACGTTTGGTATATTGGTATATTTGCAAGCCATTTATAAAAAGGCGCGTCATTTAAAACAAACTTCGCAGCTTTAATACTTTTTTCTTAATTTTCAACAAGTCTACTAAGCCAGTACGAAAACGAACACTATAAAGTTTACATTGTTAACATTGCCATCCAGATGGCAACTCTATTTGACAAACTAATGATGGCGTTTAATTGTAAGCTTTTAACAAGCATGCATAAGTGCTGTTGTTAGTATTAAAGCACGGTTAGTGGCGCAAGCAGAACAAAAACTACAATTACATAGGATTTTCATCAACTTTATTATTGAAATTAATTAAATTATTTTCGTTTTTCGGTGTGTCACGTAAAAATATATGTGGCAATAATTTCTCATTTTCAAAGAAATTGTCAATAAAATATATATTTTTTATGTATATTCAAATATATTGTATATATCAGTTATTTTAGTTTTTGTGTTTTTAGTAAGCAATGCAAATTGAACTTATGTGCTAGTTGATATAATTTTCATCAATTTGTCAATTTATCGCATTAGTTGTTGTTGAACAAAACACAGTTGCTTTTGTTGCTCTTGTTGCTCCTGCTGAAGTTGCCAAAGCAGTTGCCGCTGCTGCTGCAGTTGCAGTTGCAGCTGTTGTCGTTGTTGTTGCAGTTGTTGTAGCGGCTGCGGTTGCTGCTGCTGCTGTGGCGGCTGCACGGGACGCCAGTAATAGCTTCTTTCAATCGGTTTCACTTTGACTAGGAAACTCTTATTGTTTTTTCTATTTGTTTAATATCGTATTGTTTTTTGTTTGTTGTTGTTGGGTGCATTGAAATTGTTTGAATCGATTAGGAAAAAACATTTATTTATCAACAGACATTTAAAAAACGGATGTCGAAATGCCAAGTGACAAACACAATTAAAAATTGTCAAAAATCGAAGCCTAATTTTTGTGTTTTTTTCTTTCGCTTAGTTTTGTAAAAATGTATTGTAGTTGTTTTCTTTTGTTTTTATTAATTATTACGCACACATTTTGTGGCAAACAGTCTTGAGTCTGTCTAGATTTATGTACATTTAGCGTGATGATCGATCGGGGATCAACTTACATCAACTCTTGGCTAGTTAGTTTGGTTGGGTTTCATTTTTTATGGTTATTTAGCAAACGGTTAATAAACGAACACAGCACGCAGCACATTGGGATTGCGGTTGTTGTTGCAGTTGCACTTGGTGGACGTAGACTCACCCATCTGGCTGCTGCTGTTGCTGCTGCTGCTGCTGGCGACGTCGCCTGGCCACAGCGCTGTTCTTGATAATGGCCTCGATCTCACGCCCGCCCGAACTCTCGCCCTCCGACGCAGAGGCACAATTGTTGCCCACCGCAGCTTCATTTGCCATAGCACGCGGCGCTCCCAATGTCGCCAGGTTGCGCACCAGACTCACAGCATCGTCGTGTTGGGCGGCGCCGGCGGCGCTTGGGGGCGTCGCATTCTCCTTGGAAACGTTGCGCAAGATCTGCGCCAAGTTGCGTTGCGGCTGCATTGCGCTGTTGTCGAGTTCGTCACGTGTGGCAGCGGCGTTCGTGGTGGTTGCCGATTTGCGCAGATTCGAGACGGTGGCATGCGTGGAGCGATGCAGGCGATTCTTGAGCTCGGCATTCAGATCAATGGGCATCAGGCCGCGACCCATGCCGGGCAAGGGCTTGCCGCCCTTTAGAATGCCCTTGGGTTTGCCTGTGGCCAAGAAAATCACAAGTATAAATGGGATGTAAACATCGATAAGTATCTACTATCAATTAGAAAATAATTTAAATATGTTTAAAACAAGCAAAAGCAAACAGAAAACGTGCTGTAAAGTTACAGAACATGCTCAGGCAGGATGCTGAGAAGCGCAGAGAAGAGCGCATGCTGCGTTTCGCGTACTTACTCAGTTGACGGTCGGCAATTCGAGAAATCGCAGTTGAATTTAGCACAAATGTTGTTTTATTTAATGTTTTAACAATTTGCATATTTTAATATTACAATAATAATTACGGTAATTAAGTGTAATTTTATTTGCATAATTATAATAATAATGATAATGGTAATGGTAATTGTAATGATAATAATGCCATTTAAGGTACAATTCGTTTAGCTTTAAGTAATTAATAAAAAATCATAAATAAGCACAAGAAGTGGTAATAACTGATAACTCGATGCTCTTGCATGCTGTAGGCTGAAAATCAAATGCAACACAATTAATTACAATGCCTAAGAACTTTCGATTAATTATTGTAAAGTCGTTTTCGTTTTGTGTTTTGTTTATTTTTTAGTTTTTTTTTTTTTTTGGGGGGGTTATTTCACAGTTGATATATATTTATTTCATTTTCTTTTTCTGGTTTTAGTATATTTTCCATTATGTTGCCCATCTTGTTTCATACATTCATTTCGTTTTTATTCTTTGTTTAGTTGAGGGAACACGCGAGGGACGTAAAAAGGAGGAAGTAAGGAAGATGGTGTGCGAGAGAGCGCTCGAGCCATCGAGCGAGCATCTATCACACAAATCACATTGAGCGCCCACCGCCAAGAGAGCGCAACAATTTTTTATCTATATGCTAATTCCAAATTAGATAATAAACTCATCTATACATAGCGAGTGAGAGAGGAGGGAGAGAAAGAGCGCGAGCGAGCGATCGAGAGGATTAGAAAAATCGAGTGAATATTGCGCGAATGCGCTTAATCAATCAGAAGAATGAAATTGGGGGGGTAAATTTCGAAAAATTTGTGAATTTTTTAAATAGGTTTGCCAAAAAAATGTACAATTTTTCTCATGTGCCCAAAATTTCGCCACACAGCCGCTTGAACTCATGGCCCGCCGCATGCAGCTCATCGGCCGTGATCACAATATCTTCAAAGCTGGCGATGCTCAGCCTGCCGTTGCCCACCAGCCGTCGATTGCTGCTGCTGCTGCCGCCCGCCGGCGAATGCGCTCGCTTCGGATTCGGCATGCTCGAGTTGGGACTGAGGCTGCCACCACTGTTTGTTGCACTGCCCGTCGTCTCCAGCGACATGGCGCGTGTGCGCTTGAGCAGCTCGCGTCGCTTCTGCACCAGACTGATGCTTTGGTTGGCCGACTGACCCGACTGACTTGACTGAGTGTGCGTCGTCTGTGGCAGCCGCACATGCGCATTGAGCGCCTCTTGTGGCGTCCACGCTGGCGCCTTCAGCACCTTCGTCGTCGAGTCGTAGCTCTCGTTGAGCCCAAAGTACTTGGCATAGCGTTCGTCAACCGGCGGATTGCGATTGGCCGCCCGACTGTTGAAGGCGGCCGCATTGGTGCCCAGCTCTGTGGTGTGGCGACGATTCACAGCGCCGTTGCTTGGCGGCAGCTTCTGCTGCACAGTGATTTGACTCAGGTGCGTCAGTTTGCGTCTTATCTCCACCACTTGATGCTGTTGTGCCTCTTGTTGCTGCTGTTGCTGCTGCTGTCGCTGCTGGTTGGCGGCGCAGTTTTCCTTGCCCGAGTCCGAGCTGTGCGCATCGTCGCCACTGTCGCTGAGACTGTGATTGCCATTGGTGATGTTGTTGCCGGTGGTATTGCTGCTGGTGCCGTCGTGCTTCGGCGACTTGCTGCCCTGCTGACTGCTGCTGTTGTCCTGCGACATCGACGCTGTCTGCCTCAGCTGTTCCTTCTGCTGCTGCTGCTCGATGAACGGCGACTTGATCTTGCCAATCGTGCGCACGCCCATCGAGATGTGTATGTCCTCCATGGTCTGCAGACGACCCAGACAGCTGTTGCGATGGTTGTTGTGATTGTTGTGCTTGCTGCGATCGCTGAGGAAGGTGTCGGGCAGCACCAACTTGCCAACGGTGCGCAGCTTGATGCGTCGCGGTGCCGCTAGCGAAGCGCTCTCCAGCAGCGGCGTCGTTATCGTCGTTGTCGTGGTCGTCATTGTGGCTGCTGCTGGCGGCGCTGTTGCCGAGCGCGTCAGCTGCACGAAGCCAGTGTGCTGCTCCAGCTGCTGTGGCTGTGGCTGCTGCTGTTCCTGTTGCTGTGGCTGTGACTGTGGCTGCTGTTGTGGCTGTTGTTCCTGTTCCTCCTGCTGCGTGGGCGTGCACTCCATGGGCGTGGGCGTAACGCTGGCGCTGCTCACGCTATTGGCATTGCTGTGACTGTGACTGCTCTGGCTGCCGAACGGAGTGCGCTCCATGGAGTTGTAGGGCGGACTGCGTGAGGCGCAGCTGCTGGCGCGACTCGAGAAGCGTCCACCATGGCCAGCGTGTGGCATGGAGCTGGTGGGCGTCGTTTTGCCGCCGTTGCTCTCGCAGAGGCTGCTGAAGAACGCTAGACGCTCGGCCAGCGACAACGATGAAGGCTCTGCGATTGCAGGAGGGGAGGGGGGAGGAAAAGCTGTGATTAGTTTACCAACACTTTGCCAGTTGATGCAACACTTACGCATCCTTTTTGCAACTCTCTTTTGTCTGTTTTCGGACTACTACACTAAGTGCGGTTGCTGTTGCTGTTGCTGTTGCAAGTGTCAAGTTGCAAGTGTCGAGTGGCAATTGCGCCACGCGTATTTATTTATCAATTGTTTGCTGTTGTTGTTGTTGTTGTGTTGCTGTCTGCTGTTTGCTGCGATAAATATGTGGTCGCAGTTGTTGCGGTGTTTATCAACCGTTTAAGACTGAGCCGAACAACTCTTCTAAAGTGCCTATCGCTGCTTTCTTCGCAGTCGCCTCAGTTGTATCGGCCTCTGCTATAGAAAGTTAACGACGCATTTGTTAGGGCAATTTTTATAATATCAAATAAATTTTTCTATAATTCGTCTGTCATTTGCCTTTGTTGTGATTCTTTGTACTCTTTTGCTGCCCAGCTCAACTCAACTCAGCTCTTCTCTCTTTTTTTTTGTCAGCAGCTGCTTTTCATTTTCAGGCGCTGCTTTCGATTTTCGTTCATCTATTGATAGCAACTTCTTTCTTCTCCAACGCTTTGTTAGCTACTGGTCAGACGACAGACCTCAGACCTGAAACCGAGTAGCGTCTGCGTCGCTCGAGAAGCCAGAGAGTGAGAAAGAGGATTGTAAACTACAGTCTGCAGACTGCAAACTGGAGACTGGAGACCGCAGAATGAGTCGCTGGCTACACAAACTGATTACTGATTAGTGTCGATTGAATTAGCTTTGAATACAGTGCCATAAACAGCAAGTACTTTATAAGGATAGCCGTTCCATTAACGTTCAATATAAAATTATTACATTGAAGGTATGCTGTTGAAAGCGAATGCTTAATGAGGATAGATAAAATCAGTAGAATCCTCCACAAAACGTCCTATGTTATAAAGAGAGTTGCGCTAAAATCTGCATATGATCATAGATGAATCAACTATCTTCGAATATATCATAAAGCGTGAAGACTTTGTCCACATCTTTTGCTATGTTTGTCATCAAAAAGATATGACAGTACTTAATTTTCTTTTGAATACGACTTCTTCAGTGACTTCATAGTTCACATTCATATGAATGGCGCATTATGAAGCCCATGTCTGAAGGGTGAATGCCCTCCAAAGAGATGCATGCATCAGCCAGTGAATGCATCATAGTTTGAATTTATCTACATATAGAGAGACAACGGCGAATACTTTACAAGCAAAACAAATCATTTTCATTGGGTTACAATGGATAAAAAACTAATTTCTGCTAACGAATTTAAGCTTTATTTACACAATTTACTGCTCGAATTGAACTTCGTCTAGTTGCTTAGATTTATATAATTTGACCGCAAATTATACCCCTAACCACAACGTAAAGTTGTAAAGTATTTTAAGCTAGTTGGCAAAGAAAATTAAAATGTAGTCTATAGCAATTTTAATATGGTTTTTGTTTTTCATTCTATTATGTTATAAATCTTGTTATAATTTCGTTGTATTAACAAATTGCATGTTATACCACATACAAAACTATGAGATTAATAGTTGATATTAAGTAAATCTTCAAAAGTTATTCATAAATCATGTTTACAATATTGTTTCTTGCGGTTTTGTACATTCATTTGTTGAATAACTTCAAACAATACACGTAATTGCTATGGCTCATGCTATTTAAGCCTCTAAATTTAACATTTTTCTTTTTACTGAATTTCTTTTACTGAATTTAGCTATGCAAAAGTACCTATAAAGCATTTACATTTTTATACAAATTAATTAATTCACTTGCCTTTAAAACAGGGAAGTATTTATTTTCATTAAGTCCAAACTTATCAGTTTTCATGGGTATATCAGTTAATCAATTAACTACAACTGATGACTAATTATTTTACTATCACATTTCACGTGTAACTAACTGAATTCCCTACGCTTATTTCATCAAAGTCAAGGTACACAAATTCTTATCATCTTTTGTTATTTATATAAATAAAGAGCTATGGAGACAGAGGAGAAAACGCCCTTGCAATTTAAAGAAACTGATATGGAAGAAAAATGCGCAAATCGACAAAAAGGGAAGTTTGGAGCTGAAACTGAAACGGATTTACAAGATACATAAGGCCAAGAGATAATTATAAACGTTTAATTCGATTTACTGCAACTGCGTGGAAATGGGAACGAGAAATGAACCAACAATGAGTATACATAAAAATAAATAAGAAAAAAACTCACGTGACGTTGGTAAATTACATAAAGAAAACATGTGTTTAAAAAACCAAATTCATTTAAATTGTTGTTCATGCAACAACAACAGAGGAGAGTTAATTAATTGTTAGACAGAAATGAAACAAAATATGAACCAAATGCATGCTATGAAAATGATTAGAAAAATGCTTTAGTATTTATTATAATAGTTTCATATTTCATTGTGCAATTTCGCGTGTTTTTTTCTCGCTTTTTTTAATAAAAAAATTTCATTTTTTTGCCAATTGTTTAATTGAACGTATCAATAATTTGGATTGCTTATATGATGCATATATCAATGTTAGCTTTGTGATTTTTTCGATTTTTTAGTCAACAAAGCGCAGCGTAAACTAAAGAAACAGCAACAACTCATAAAATCATATTCTTAACTTCACATTGAAGACAGACACAACAACAACAACAACAATAATAATAAGAACAACATTCAATTTATATTATTATACGAATAGATTCTTTATCTAACGTTTCTTTCGCATGCCAATTTTGTGCATATCGTGCAAATGATTCGCGCAAACAAAAGAGAGAACAAATGATACGCAATTGTTGAGCAAAGCAGAGAGCAGCTCAAAGAGAGTCACGTCGAGCTGAACTCTCTTCTGCGCTTATGCAATACTTTGAAATGTTTGCTATCACTTACCAAAGTCCGCATCGGTTGTGTCCTGCGTTGTATTCGGGGTGCTCGGCTCCTCGTTTGACGGTGAGCCGAGCGATGCGGTTACGTTGCCGCTTGATGCCGACGGAGGCGGCGAGTGGCGAGAAGTTGCTGCAAAAGTGAAAAGAAGAAAGGGAAGTTTTCTTTTAGATTTAGAATATAGATACGTTTAGTTCAGTTTACTTATAAAGTTAAGCTCATCCATCCAAACAAACACTAAGAAAGAGAGCATTTAAAAGTGTTCTTTAACAACTGTGTTCTTAATGTGTTTCCGATAAACACTGAACACCGCGAACTAACTCTACAAATTATATATTAATATCGAAACGAAACTCTTCAAGACTAACCACAAACTGCGAGCTTGCTTTGTTTTAGAGTATGCATAATAATCAAATGCTCTCTATACCCCTGGAATGCAATTACGCTACTTACGATTAGTATAGTCAATATTCGTGAGTACATTGATCACAATTTGCGACAGAAAATTTTCAATTGAAACCACTTGTGTGCTTTCTTCCATGCTATCCATTGGAAAATTGAATTTATTTCAAAAAAAAGAAGCTGAATATTACTATTGAATTTGTGATGTAATTCCCTTAACTTGTATTGTTTGACATAGTAATAACAATGCCTACTTAATCTAATCTTCCCAAGTGACCTGTCCCTCACACACCTTCTCCCCACTCTCTCTACGCACCAGTGCGAATGTTACCCAACAGCAACCTCAATTAGTTGCTGATTGCCTGTGTTGAGGACGGGGGAAAAAAGGGCGCTGCGGTGAGTTGGTTTGTTAGGCAAGTGACACACATTTTACAGCTTATTAACTTGGACAACAAGCATGCCCGGCCATAATGGCACCAGTCCAACACCAACACCAACAACAACAACTACAACTGTTCCAACACAAAAAGTTGGCAAAATAAGTTAAAAAGTGTCGTCCACTGAGCGTTCATTGACGCTGCATCGTGCTGACCAGACCGAAACACATTGCGGAATCTTCTTTGTACGCGTTTCTATGAGTTAGCACTTGGCGTCGGGCTCTGGCCGCGATAGGGCCCCAGAAGGAAAAGAATCACAAAGTGTATTACAAAATACAACATTAAACATTTGCTCAAAATAAAACCTATTTAAGAACACTGGAACTAGAGTCACTTATTCTTTATAATAACACTTGGAAAAAAATGAGAAATAATATATACATATATAATATAACACTATTAATAGGTTGATACTTTTGATTAAATTAAACAACATGTTATTCACAACCAGCTACTAGTCTACATTTAAATTTAATTTATAAAAGAAATTTGAATCTTAAAAACTGTTAAATACTTTAGACTCCTGCACAAAAAAAATTTGAAAACTTTTAGTTGTTTAAAGTGAATACACTACACAAACATTTTAATCCAGGGTATTTCCATGCCTAATGTCTGGCTTAGTCTATACTCCAGACTATAGAATGAAAGGTAAAGCAGTGTAGTGCAAGAATGTGAAACTAATTTAAATGCCATTTGGCTAAAGAACCAGCTCTTTGAACTAGTTAAAACTATATTAAAACAACAACTCTAATCGCAACGAGTTTGCACAACTATCTCTCCCTCTCTCTTTCTCTCTCTCTTTCTCTACAGTTTTGTTGTTGTTGTTACGCATCGCTGCTCCACTGGTGAATATAGTTCGCAGTTCTCCTGTCCCCTCCCTTCAATTCGCTAGCTTTCATTTAATGCTTTAATGCTAATTTCTATCATCGGTGCCGCTGTTGTTGCTTTGTGTCTGGCTCTAGAATCCACGACATATAGACTATATAGGCTTTCGGCATAGCTGAAAATAACTTGCGACTCACCTTGACGATTGGCAAATGAACGCGACTGAGAAGCCAACTGCTCTCCACCGGCCGTCTCCCTGCGACTGCGTGACTGCTCCTGCTGCTGCAGCTGCTGGAACATGTTGGCGCGTGCTCTCACACTGTTGCTGCGCGCCACACCCACACTCACGCCTGCCGAGGCAGATGCTGCACCCGTCGTGGCTGCCACACCAGTGGCCTTTGTGTGCACATTGCTGGAGGCATCGTCGCCCAGCGACTGAATGGCGGAGTCATCGTCCAAGCCGGACATCTCGAAGATGCGTTCGGTGTCGTTGCCCACTGAGAGCGTTAGCTGTTCGCCGAGACTGACGCTATCGTTGACCGAATGCTGGCGTGCCAAGCTGTGGTTGTGGCTGCTACTGATACTGCTGCTGATGCCACTCGTGATCGAGGACGGGGGCGTGCCACCGCCCTGTGCGGCCAAATGGGCGACGCGCGGCGATTGCAGCGGCTGCGTCGAGCTGCGCGCCAAACGGAACGAAGCGCCGGCGCCCGAAAGTGTCGACGAGGAGAGCAACAGCGGAGCGGGCACGTGGCTCAGCGGTTGTCCGGTGATGGGGGAGATTAGCGGTTGTTGTTGCTGCTGCTGCGGACCGTTGCGAATATCCAGCGGTTTGGTGGGCTTGAAAGCCGACGTGGCCGAGATGTCAAAGGGCGTGGAGTTGGCTTTGAAGCTGCAGACGAATGAGAAATAAAGTTAGTTTTTCTGTCTTTCATAAGCTACAACTATCTCGCTCTCTCTCTCTCTCTCTATATCTATCTATCTCCATCTCTCGCTTTTTTGGTCTCTGTCTTTGCTCACAATGCGCAGTTAGCGGCAATCATAATTATAGGCAAATCTTTGTTTTCGCCTTAATTACAGGTGAAATTTTAACGCTGCATCTTTTTGATTGACAATCTCTTCCCCCCCAAAGGTAAAAGTCGCGTCGAGGGCAATCAACAATCCACAGATTTGCTGCAAATGAGTTTCATTTTGCAGAGAAATCTGTTGTTGGTCAGATTCTAGTGTTTTGTGTCTGGTGTCTGAAGTGTTTCCCTATATTTAGCACTTTCTGCTGCAACTTGCTTCCATTTCCAATATTTCTGCTTTTTTGTTTATCATATAAACAAAACATTAACCGCATTTGTTATGCACTCCACAGTACAAAACCAGAATAGACAAAAAACAAAAACTATTTCAAACGCAGCTAATTGGATTTTTAAAAGTGAACGAGCTATTTTTTGAAAGACGCGCCGAACGAGCGCCATACAAAATGAGGAAGAGTGAGAACTGCATTCTTTAAGAACTGCTGCATTTGGAATACTCTATATAAAAATGTGTTAAAGTTATACCAGATAATGGATTATCGATTCATTGGATTTGAACGCAGCTAAAGTTCTAACAAATTTCAGCAGCTTAGCTAAAAAGTCGGCTGTGTTTTGCTTTTTTAATTCTAGGGGCTAAAAAGGTATCCAGCTCCATTTTCGTAGTCTCAGAAATTGTCATATCGCGCACAAAAATGAAAATATACACATTGTGCATAGGGAGCTAAATATCGAAATAGGCGCACATAAAAAATTGTGATTAAAGTCACAACAGTTGTGGGCCTAAAACTTTGTTGAGTTACGGCATTCGCGCACTATATAAATACATATATAGAGCACATTGTAAATAGCTTTTTCTAGCGACATTCCATTTGTTTTTGTTGCCACTGTTCAGTACGTTTCGAATCTTTTTTTTCTTCTTTTCCGTACACTGCGCGAATATTTTCAAAGTTTATGGCTCAAAATTATAATATATTTATAGCACTTTTTATGGCTTTTATGACGCCTGTATTGGCATATAATATTTTTTTTTTTTGGTTATAGCATGTATAGAGAAATGATATATGTATATATAGATCAACATTTTTTGTGCGAATTTTGCACAATTGGCACTTGGAAAATAGTAGCAAATAATTGCTGGGATTTCCATTTGGCTGCACATTTTCCATGCATTTATTTTTAGCAGCATTACGAAATGGCCTCGCATATCTGCTATATGTTACAATATATAATTAACCATAGATTTTTCCATGGTTTTCAATGCATTTTCTTTTCGTTGTTATTGTTATTGTTGAATTTTCCGCTACCTTTCTGGTCACTCTCGCTCTTTCTTTCACGCGGCAAACGCTATATAAAGTGGTAGACTGCCCAATAACCGGCTCGAAAAGCAACTGACAACAGTCTGAATACGAGTTCGAAAACGAGTGAGAATACTGATATCTTGTAGAACGTGGCGCGTTTGTTTCTTCTTTGTTTTTTTTTACCTTTATTTCTTTATCTCTTATCAGCGTTCGCTTAAAGAGAGGCGGCAATAGATTTGATTTTATATTTTTATGTTGTTGTTGTTAGTTTTCGATTGCTTCGTTTATTTGTAACTTCTCACTATTTATTCTCTTTTTGGTGTGATAATGACGACACTTCTTCCACAACAACCACAACAAAAAACAGCAACAACACTTGTTTCAAAATAGAATTTTACCGATTTCGAAAAACGACGAAAAACGAAAAGAATAAAATCAAAATTTTGTATTTTTCGAAAACTCGCCTCGTTTGCGGCGCGAACGTGAAAATTGAAAAGGCGATCGCGAGCAACTGAGCGCAAAATTTTGTACAAACAACAAAAAAAGCGAACGGCAAGTGGAGCCAACGTCGCAGTCGCTGCCGATGTCGACGTCGTCTACTGGCGGCGGCGTCGCTGCTGACTTCGCTGCCGTTGCCGGCCAGAGCAAAATTTAAATTATTTTCAGCTTTGTTTTCTTTTTATTGCCCATGCTTTCTGGTGCAGAGCAAAAGAGCGAGAGAGTGCGAAAGGTAGAAAGAGAGGTCGAAATATAATGGTAGAGAGGGAGAGATGTGTGTATTTTTATTTTCGGTACGCTATTTTTTTTGTGTTTTTCCTCTATCTGTTTTTCCACAATTTCAAAATGTTGTTTTTATTTTCCTTTGCGGCTTTCCTTTGCGCTCTTGCGAAAGAGAAGCGGAAATCCATAGAGTTTTGCCACTTTGCCCACTTCACACAGTGGGTCACAGTGGTGCAGATTACAGAACACTTGCTACTATATCTCAAGAGTTGACAAGTTGACAATAGAAATCCTGCGTGAAACTGATTCGAGTGGGAATTAGTTTAAGCAAAGAATACTCTAATGGCTTACGACATTTCTAACAATGTACACAAGTAGCTATCTGGATTTTTATGCAATTAACAATCATATCTGCGGGTTTTAGCGACAGTAGTCTTATCAAAATTTATAACAATCACTTTAAAATTGATTAGCCCTATTGTAAAAGAGCTTATAATCACCCATTGATGATGTATAATAATAGCCTACTTTTAGTCACTTCATAATTTCCAATCAAATGAAAGAGAAAACTGTTCTAGAGGTAAGACTTGTAGCAAATGCTGAAAATTTCCATCAATTTATATATTGTGCCGTCGGACATAAATGATCTTTACGTTGTTGAATTGCCTAACATCTTGCTAACCGATAGATTGTCGTAGCAGATTGGCCACCATAAAACACATGTAGAATCCAATCAAAACACAGGCAGGCAACTATCTAATCTCAGCATTCCTTCACTCACGCGCAGTGACGCCGGATCGTACACATAATGTATAGTGACAACCCTTAACTGTTTCGACGTTATCTGGCCAATGTCAGCTGAATATTGGCTATCAAAATGCGGCTCATCGCACCTACATATGTACATATTATGTATGTAACCCGTTTAATGACGCACTTATCGACTAGTTAGTTGGCTAGGTGGACTTTTTATGGCTTTTTGTTTTACCGTTTTCTGATATACGCCTCAAACATTTTCTCACTGTGTTGTCGCTGGAACAACATGAAATATAATCAGAGAGAGGAGCTCTTAACCCTTGACGACCCAAAACGGCAACAATTGAAATGACGAGCAACCGAACGAACTCAGTTCCAAACGTATCTCTGGACGCGTCCGAATGCGGTAGCCAACTGAATGCAACGTTGAGTTCAACACGTCCACAATTCAACACTGACATGCCTCTCCCTCCAGCACCTCGCCCCCTCCCACCAAAGCCACCCACCCTATGGAACCTTTTCAGGAGGCACTGCAGCTGTGGATGGCATAAATTACGCGCCACAATGGCAAAACGTGCAAAGAAAGCAACAATCTTATTGACAATACACTGAATCGGTGCATGCAAATGTGGGAGAGTGCGAAAAATGTAGAAAAAAGCAGGTGAGCAAGCCATGGCTGAGAATAAACGACTTCTAGATGCCCTGCAGTTAAACGCGGCTTGGGCAGAACTAGTTTCGAGAGGATGCAAATTAAAAGTACAAATTTTGAACAGCATTTAAAATATAAATTTACAAAATAGTGGCAGAGAAATTTCTTGCATTTGTTTACAAACAAGGTAATAATCTTTTCAAGTGCCTCATTCAGACTTGAAATTTGCATGCTTATAGGGTGTTGGCAATACTAATAGAACTATAACCAGAACGAGCATTTGTTTTCTTTGCGAGGAGTGGCGCAAGCGGAACAAACGCATCGAAATACGAAACCAACAACAACAACAACAACAGCAACAAAAAGCCGAAAAGCACATAAAATGCTGACATGAAAACCCCGTTAAGAGAACTTAAAGCAGGAAGGAAGGTGCCCCGGTCTAGACACTACATACACTCTTGTCTAAGTTGTCAAAAATAGATACCAAGTACATGCCACATATAACTGGAAACTGGGTTTACGAGCGTGCTGCCATTGGCAACGACCCGACTGTAATTCGCAGAAAAGATCGCAGCAGGTTCAAAATAAAACACCAAACCAAAAAAAAAAAAAAAAAGAAACAGAGGGCGTGGTGAGAGTTGGGCATGTTCAGACTAATTGCCAAAATGATTGTAACAAGTAACCAGGTCAAGTTCTCGAGACGAAAACAATACTCATTTGGGAGAACAAGATAAAAATGCTGGGGAGGAAATTGGAAAAAGGGCTGTCAAATGGCATTGAGCAGACAATGAAGGCAATGAACTGAACTGAACTGAATTTTAGCATAAATACACTCGATAGACAACTTGACAATCTATATGGTTCAAGGAAACCACGGCGAACCTAATGCAAAGAGGCTCCAATCCAACGACCTTCCGTTGCTATTTGCAGACATTACTAAGAGTCTTGTTGCTGTTGTTGTTGTCGGCCTCAATAGTCAGTCAGGTAATTAGGTAAGCAATAAGCGGCTTAAAGTGACAACAACAACAACAATTGGAGGCTAATAAAAACAAAAACAAATGCAAACAGAAATCGTCAAAGAAAAGTGAAATACAATTTATGACAGGCCAATTGAATGAGCTTTGCACTTGACTTTATATGGCTTTGATATGTCTGGGAACACTCCTACTTAAGAATTCCCAACCTTCTGTATATTCTTTGCTTTTTGCTTGTTACATTTAACAGTTTCCAAAAGCAAAATTGTTGTAACATTTTTCAACACATTTCTTTCAATGTTGCAAAAAACTAACACGAAAATTGTTAAGTGTGCAGCGAAGTGCGACGGAAGCTGTCGCAGCCAAGAGATGATGATAATGATGACGATGACGATGATGATGTTGTTGCTATTCATAATGACGGGGAAATGACCCTGAACTGGACGGCGAAAACACTAATTTCATATGCCACATGCGATAGCGATAGTCTTTGTGCGCAAATTGGGGCGTGGCTGCGCTGTGCTGAGTTGGGCTGGTCTGAATATCTAGCAATGTGGCAAATAACACAGTTGAAATAATCCATGAATAATTCTGCACTGGAAATTTAATTTGCCAGCGAAGCGTATGACTAAAACCCGACAGAAGCTGACAGTGTGACAGCAAGAGAGGTGAACAAACAAGTAAAAAACACTATAGAAGAATCAACAACAATATTGCAGAATAATGTTCCTCAAGAGAAAGGGGCGAAAAACGGAAGAAATAGAGACTATGGAGCATAGAAATTTTTATGGAAGGATTAAAAATGGGGAAGCCATAAAAGAAAACATAGTATATCGAGAAGAATAATAAAGATACATAAATGATAGCTCAGAGTTCCAAAAAGACATAAAAAGCGAAAGTGAGATATTTATGTTCAGAGAGTTTAAGCAAAAATGGAGATAATTTAAGAGGAACATTTTTTTAAGAAACAGATATAGATAGAGCTGGGCTCACAATGACAATATTCAGTAAATTATAAATTGAAAATGTGAAATTCCCAACAGTTTGCCTTATTACCCTTTCGGAAATGGAAATCTACAAATATGTATCACCGAAGTTCGGAGATGGTAAACTTCTTAAGCTAACAGCTTGGGAGCAATTTACACTTCCTTCTCGAGAGAGAGTCAATAAAACAGAGAGATCTTTCGCTACAATTCCCCAATGGCCACTTACAAGCTCTTCTCCTCGTTGGTCACCGGTTGCGTCTTGTAGCGATCCCTGTACAGATCTCGCCGCAATACGCTGGGCTTGAGCAGTTTTGGGGCAGCACTGGAGTCGTGCAACTGCGGCGTCTGCTGCAACGGCGACTCCCAGCTGGTGTTGATGCCGCCCTCTGCCCGCGAAGTGGGCGATGCCAGCATCTCCATGTGTTTGATTCGTTCCGCCACAGAAATACTCGATGCTGTAGTCACAAAGTCCACTGGTGTGGTGGGTGCCTGTGAGTTGGTTATGGCATCTAAGGCGGCAGCCAGATCGATAACTGGCGCCGTATCCTGACGCTCCAGCGAGCGTGTGCGTCGCTTCAGCAGACTGCTGTTGGCGTTGTCCTCCTCGGAGCGCTGGTTGGAGCCCAGCGAACGCCGCTTAGAGGGCGAATCTGTCTTCAGAATGGGACGCATGGCGTCATTGGTCGACGCCTCGTTGGCATCCGGACGCAGTCCATTTAAATCGAACTCCTCGCGACTGCTCTTGCGGCTGCTCTTGAGTATGGGACGTATTTCGTGCTCGTCGGCCTCGCCAAACGACTTCTTCTTGAGTATGGGCTTCGGCGGACGCGCTGCCTCCTCGCTGGAGGTGCTCTCCTGCTTCAGTATGGGCCGAATGCCCTCGTGCTCTTCGCCATCCTCGAGGCCAGCGATGTCATCGTGCGCCGCCAGCTCAGCGGCCGCTAAGGTGACTGCCTGGGAGATGGACACATGCTTGGAGACGTGACCACCGCCATCGGAGGGTGTGGACAGCGAGTCCTTCTTCTTGAGGATGCTGTGCGGTTGGCACTCGTTGGCCGAGGGGCAACCGTCGCTCTTGCTGCTGTCATAGCTGCTCTGCTTGAGAATGCCGTGTGCCTGGCCAGGACTAAGCGAGCAGCCCGCCTCCTCGAGCGAATTGCGACGCGCCGATTTGATCAGAATGCTGCGTTCGTCCGGGGAATGAGAGCGTGAATAGTAGCGCGACTCGTCCAGGCTTGAGCGTTTCTTCAGGATGCCTTGACGCTTGCTGCGCCGCCGGCGAGTGGCGTGTCCAGCACATTGGCCGAGAAAGTGACGGGCGAGGCGTTGCTAGAGGCACTCGAGTTGCTCTCGCCGAACGCATGCTCCTTCTTCTTCAATATGGAGACGATCTGATTGGGCGCTGGCGGCGAGTTCTGTGTCCCAGCTGCAGCCGCTGCAGCGGCCGCCGCTGTGGCAGCCACATCATCCGTGCTTTTGCGCCGCAGTATAGGCGACATCTTCAGCTCGGCGGGCTCATCGTTGCCCACTGCCTGCGCCTGCTCGGCAATCTTTTTGATCTCGGCCAGCTCGGTCTTGGTGCGCTCATTGAACTTCTGATTGATGCCGCGTGCCGCTTGATGCACTGACTCCGATGTGGACTTCGAGGTGGACTCACTGCACGAACTCTTCTGCGGCGACTGCAACAGCTCACGCAGCGATTCATCATCGCCGGGCATCAGGGGACGTGCCAAGCCCAATTCACGGCGACGACGACGACGTGTTGTGGACGCCTCATCTGCAAGAGAAATAAGTGCGTGTGATTAAAATGGCTAGGGCTGAACAGACGTTAAAGGCAGCTGGAGGGCACACATATTTCAAACTGGGTGGGGGACGTGCATGACAGTGGGAGGAGCGGCGGTAGCGACGGCAACGGCGGTAACGGCGACGACGACGTGGACAACAGAGCTTGCAGTTTAACATATTGTACACAGCTTGTTTGGATGCGAATGTGAAGGAAGCGTTCGTGCAAGAGCTCGAAATGATGGAAATGCAAGTGTTGATGTTGCTGCTGCACGCTGACGTGCCACATGACACTCTTCCAATGGCGGCATTTGCCACACTGCCAGCCGCAAATGCTGAGGACTGAGACTGCTGTAGCTGCTGCATTTTGCGACCCAGTTGCTGCCTCGTGGCGAAGGCAATCAAGCTTGACAGTTCTCCCAAAATTGTCTGGCCGCTCCTTCACTGTTTTCCACTTATGCATCTTCAGTTTGCCAGTTGTTATGTCGTATAGCTGTTGTTGTTGTGCTGCCCCACTTACCGCCATCCTTGGTGGCTTCCTCGTTGTATGATCGATTCAAATTCGATTTGCGTTTCGCCGATTTATCGCGATCGCCAGCGCGACGTGGCAAGGGCGAGGCTTCCGGCTGTGCAGCAGAAAAGATGTGACCAGACTTTAGTTAGTATTTCAATAAATATGATTTTCTATGAGCTGTGATTACAACTAATTACTAGTGTCATAACCCGGGTATATCATTTACTTAGTGTTGTTTAATTTAAAAATTATGTCAGGTCAGTGCAAATTATTTAAAAGAAATACATATTTTTCCCTAAAGTTTTGACTTTGGCAGTATTATCACATAGTCAAAAATAAATTATTTGTTTTAAGTAATTTGTAAGTATTGAAATATACTTTTCAAGTATTTGGAAAAGATTATATGAAATCAAGTATATAGAAATAATTATATAAAATGTAGATTTTGTGTTAATATTTGCATCAAATAAGTTATTTATAAAAGTAAATGTTGGCCTTTGAAAAATATATTTAATTCCAAGATAATTAAGTGCTTTTTAAAATTAAATTAATTAATTAAATTAATTTTTTAAATGGAATATTTTTCAAATAATTATCTATTGTCAATTTTCATCTTTGAATAGTTTGGATAGTTTCAAATGAATTAAGTGGCAACTGAAGTCGTTACAAGTAATCGTGTAGTAATTATAGCTCATGAAACCACATTTGCATATTGCATATTTAGCAAGTACTCACAGTTCGCTTGTGCTTCTGCACGGGACTCAGCTGCAGATTGGCCAGATGATCACGTGCTTTGCCCGCCGCATGGCTGCCCAGAGCGTTCTCTGCGTCGGCGCACAGCGTGGAGCTTCGCGGTCTCATGCGCAGCGTGCACTCCGCCTTGGGCGGACTGAGAATGCCGCCGGTGAAGTGCAGTTCACTGAGATTCTGCTTCATGGAGACGTTGTTAGCGTTGGCCAAAAGTGGACGACGCTCCGTTGCAGCGGACTCCGCCGGCTGTGAGGAGGAGCGTGCTGGTGCAGTGTGTCGTGTGGAGGCGCTGCTGCCACTTGGCTCCGAGTTGAAGCCGCTGCCGTTGCTCTTAGGCGACAGCTCTGAGCTGCTGAGACGTCGGGTCGGCGGCGTGGAGCTGGTGCGAAGCGAGCTGGGCGAACTGTAGCGTTGGCGCTGCTGTTGGTGATGTTCCTCCTCCTTCTTGCGGTCTGCATCGTTTTATGTACATGTGTTTGTGTGCGGTGTAGCAATGTGGTTGTTGGGAAGACAGCATGAAACATGACAGGTTAGTTGGAGTCATCAGCGCAAGGTTAGCAATATATACATATATATATATATATATTTAAAACAAACAACTACTATTACACTACGACAAGCTAAACATTAAGGAAACCCATCACCAGGCGGTGGTTTAAGTAGTACAGAGTGTGGGGGGGCAAGAGTGGGAAGTAGAGTGAGTGGGCAGTGTGTGTATGCGTGGTGGCAGGCAAATGACTTTTGTGGATGACTCACCGAGCGCTGCGGCACGCAGTCGACTGGCTTTGGTGGTGCGCACCGCCGGCGAGGTTTGGGGCGAGGATGAGGAGCTGCTCAAGAGCGGACTGGCCTGCGGAGGCGTGGCAGTGGGCGTATAATTGCCACCCACAGCGCCGCCAATACGCAGCGGCGATAGCAAATTTTTGCGACGCTTCGAAGGCGACGGGGACGCTGCCGCTGTTGCTGCTGCTGCTGATGTTGCACTTGCAACAGTTGTTCCTGGTTTGAGCACAATTAGTGGCGCTTTGCTGCTGCTGCTGCTGGTGGTGGTAGCAAGGGGCGGCATGGGCGTGGCGTGACTGTTGTTGTTGCTGCGACTGAAGCGGCTGAAGCGACTGCAGCTGGTACTGCTGTTGTGGTTATTGTTGGTGTTGCTGTTGCTGCTGCTGTGGCTACTGTTGTTGGTGCTGTTATTGTTGTTGTTGTAAGCGCAATTAATGCTGCATCTGTTGGCGCTTTCAGCGGCAGCTTTAATGTGGTTCGCTGTGTGTTGAAAGTGATAGTTGTTGCAGTTTGGGGATGAGGATGAATACGCGTGAATTTAGAAGACATTAAAGTGGTTTTAGTTGTTGCTGTTGCTGTTATTGCTGCTGCTGTCGTATGTCGTTGTAAGTGTGTGTGTGTTTGTGTGTGTGTTTGAAAGGTGTGCAAGCATCAGTTGCATAATATGCAATTAAGGCATAGACCTCACTGCTGGGCGTGTCACTCGCTGGCTCACTCAACGATTGATTGATGCGAAGCGATGCGGTGCGGTGACAAAATAAAGTTGAGGAACTAACTTTGCCAATAAGCCGAAAACAAATAACAAAACAAACACATCCCAACTTTGATGCAAGATGTCATAAAAAGCGAAAGTTGTAACGTCTCGCGGAAGATGGATTAACTCTAAAAGGCGCTCGCTGCAGTTTCCGGCAACTGGTCATCAGATAAATCAATGTGAAAACATATTTGTATTTGATAGACATGGGATATTTAATTATAATATGAATATGCGAACCGGCTTTAGAAAATTTATTCTAAATGCTAGCCAAATAATTGATGATCTAATCAACTAACTAGAGAAAAATAAACATTAACAATTATTATAATGGCTAACACTATGTTTTAGCTTTCTGATGTTGCCAAACAAGTAGCTTTCATCTGTAGATTGATAGGAGACACAGCTCTGCAGACGCACTCTGAAAGCGCAACATTTATTAATGAGCTGCTCATATCATGGACAAATACAAATACAAATATGTATAAGATTATCTATCAGTCATGTTTAGTCACTGCTTAAATTTTTGAGTTTTATTTCCATGCCCCCTCCTATCTACAAATGTACATATACATTTATTATATTTATGTATGTATATTTTGAACCCTGTCCCTTGGCTTATGTAATCGCCTAAATGATTTCATAATCCCCACAAAGATTTTGACTCTTAAGCAAATCATCTGACACATCTGCCAAAGTGTACAAAAAAATACAAATAAAGAAGGAAAGAAAGAAAGGGAGATAAGAGGCCAGAAAGATAGATGAGACGATGATGAACAGACTCCGTTCATTGCCTCTTCTGTTTGGGGCTGTCCGTCAGTCAAAGATCACTAAACTTTCTGGCTCGAACATTGCCCTAGACACGATTCCCGAAAGTAAGAAACAAAAATAATACTACTCGTAAAAAACAACTCAAAAAATAAAAAAAAAATGAGGCAACAATAACAAACAAATGAAATTAATTCCGCATAAACCCAAACAATAAAATTGAAACGAACTAAAGCCGGGTCGACGACGAGCGAGAGAGAAAAATTGCAAAATTGTTAAATATTGAAATCAATACAAAGGCTAAAAACAATTGGCATACGAAATGTAAATTTATTTTCAAGATCCGAGTGCATATATTTGAGCAACGATCTAAAAACAAACTCCGCTTGCAAATCGATATTCATCAGCTTGTTGTTGATGTGGCAAATTGAAAACTGTTTATATTTTGATTGAACGTGTGACATATCATATCATATCATATGATATGGCACCCATTTACGTATCGATGCTATGCAAATGTGTGTGTCGCCACTAACGATCCATCCCCGGTCAATCGACTCGCCTCAAATCGACTCCACTCAACTTGAATTGAGTTAGCTTGAGTTAACTTTCTCGAGGGGCATCGCCGTTATGAGGCTTGTCAAATATATGTTTTTTTCCCTCGTATTTAATGAAACTCTTTTTTTTTTGTCAAATTGATAATAAAAGTGGCGGCAGTTGAATGAATGAACTGTTGGAGGTTCGTTCGAATTGATAAATAATAAATAAAAAAAAAAAATGGGCACAGCTTGTTGTATCTTCTTTTCTTTTTCTCTACTTTTTATTTATACCTATTAGCAATTTTATGACGTCTTTCATTTGCCTAAGTTGCGTGAAGTCGGGTGGCAATATGTTATATGGGAGTTAACCCACTTCCGTCTCCTCTTTTCATTCGTTCTCCTCAACGGACAGCGTGGGACAACGATTGGAAAAAATATACAACATATATACAACATTTACAAATAATCTTAATGACAAGCAAATCTATTCAAATTTCGCAAAGCAGATCTATAGATCTCAATAGATATGCATTCAATAAATACATTATTGTGACAGCGGCTCTTAAGCAAAATTTGCTTTAATCATAATATTTGAAATTGTTTTGAAATTTTGCGCAAATTATTATTATATAATATTCGGACATTAACTCCCAACAACAGCAACAAAACATAAACCGTCGACAGGTGTATAGATCTAGATCTATAAATTAAACTATGGATTTTTTTCTGCTTTATTGAAGGTCTTTTTTAGCCTCGATTTTTTGTTTTTGTCTCGCTTGATTGGCAAACCGTACAAAATCCAATTTAGTTCAAATTACTTTTAAGTGATTTGCCAAATAAAATAGACAAAAAATCAAAACAGAAACGTGGCAAACATTTTCAAGTAATTTGTTACAAACTCCTACGAGAGCTAATTATGGTCTTTATGGTCGTTTTTTCTGTTTTGTTTTTGGTGGGAAAGCTTTTGGTGGACAGAACTAATGAATGCGTTAAACTAATGGCTAAGGGTAAGGCTAAGCGGAAGCTGAACTAAGTGAAAAAGTTGTGAATTTGCCGATTGACGTGAAAAAAGTAACATGATGATGAGGAGCTAAAGCTTCAATCTCATAGAAACATGATGAAGAGGAGCTAAAGCTTCAATATCATAGAAAAGCAAAGCTAATTAGAAGAAAGCAACTAAAAGCTGTGACACATCATGGATAGAAAAATCGAAATAACTGAAGCTGGGAAGTTTACAACAAGAAATGGAAGAAAGGATGAATATATGGGGGGATCTCTCTAAAATACTGAAACAGGTTCTAGATAAGAACTTTATTTCTTTAAGAAAATGTTTTCAGGAAAGCAATAAATTAGAAAATAACCTTTTCATACACAATATAGAGACAAAGCTTAGGCAAGGTTGAATATGATATAATTCAAGATAGAAGCAACTATAAACTTCATCTGTTTTGATACCGAATTGATGGTAACTGCAAACTTATGCAGGTGAACTTATGGTAAGACTATTTGAAGCAACTTGGAGGATAAAGCTGTTGCTATTTAAAGTGTTCAAGTTTATAGCCTATCGTAAATTAAAGGAATTTGTACAATAGAGACATGATGTTTATGTATTAAACAAACTGCTCATCAAAATAAGCACTTCATAAAAAAGATAGAAGCAGCAGCTAATCGAGAAGCAAAAAGAATGCATTACTTGCGACAATTTCGAGTTGATTTTGTGGCATGAAGCAGACGCAATGCAGTTAAAAATACGGCTTTTAGCGCAAAGAAACGGAAAGCAGGGAAAACGTGTTTAAGGAAATTACAGAGTTCTGGCAGTTTAAGAACAACAGCAAAATGCAAACTTGTCATGAACACAACAAGGACATCACAAAGAGCAAAAATAAAAGCATTTATAAAGCGAAGGCAGACAACAAAAGATGTCGCACAGATATGGATACATATACAGACAGATACAGACAGAAACATGTACAATTACAGATGCAACACATAAACACAAAGGCAACTTCTTGGAGTTGTGCACTTGGGGGAGGCAAACAAATGTTGGCTGAGGGGGAGAGGAAGGAGGCAACTCACCTGAGTTGACGGCTGCGGGGCGAATGATAACGTTGGACGTTGCGTTTGCCTGAGACGATGGCGTTGCGGCCTTAGGAACTTCAACTTCTTGCTGCGTATGCGACGATTGTAATTGCTCTGGTGCCGGCTTCTGGGCATGTGTCATCACAGATGTGGCAGCCGTTTCATAAGCGGAGCTGTTGCCATTTGTGGACGATTGCGGATCTGCAGCGCCGCTGCTGCCAGTTGTTGCTGCTATTCCTCCTCCGGCTGCTGCTGCTTCTCCTTCTGCTCCTGCTGCTCCTGTTGCTAGTCGCTGTTGACGTGTGGGCGATGGTGAACTGTAGGATGAATCGCTGTGATAGCCGGCTGTTGGCGGTGGCGGTGACGAGTGTCCCGCACTTTGACGGCTGGCGGAGCGCGGTGTGCGCGTTATGAATCTGCAAAAACAAAACGGAAAACGCATTGGTTAATGTAGACACAAAATTATTGGAGTTGCACTAAAAATTGAGTTTATTTTTAGCAAAAATTTACATTTACGCGAAAAATGTATCCGTTAGATAGCTGGTTGAGTTATCGCTCAACGATAGTCGATTTAGTTGGGCAGAAATTCGAAACAGTTTGTTTTTTCGGGTTTCCGCTAGATGCGGCGTTGCCTCGACGCCTTCAAACACGCTCAACAACTGCCGACGGGCAGACCGAAAGTAATGCTGGTAACCCAAGCTCGAGAGCTCGATCGACCCGACAACAACAACAACTGTTGCAGCAACAACAACAAACAAACACTAGCGAGCAGCAGGCGAAGCTAATAACAAGAGGTTTTTTTTGGGTTTTTGCGTGGTTTGTTTGTGTATCTTGCAGATACACATACACTGGCAATCACGCTCGCACTCCTCGCACACAAATACCAACAAACACACACTCTCTCGCACTCGACTACAAATTCGACTCAAACAAGCAAACTGAAAAAAAAGCACTCAAAGAGCGAAAATTCGCACATATGTTTTGTGCCAGGTAAAGAGATAGAGATAGCGTAGCGCGCATATCTGTCAGATGCAAACACAGTTGGTGTTGCTGCTCGTGTTGTTGCTGTTATCTGCAACACATCAAGAACAAAGCGCAACAAGTTTGTTGTTTTATTGTTGCAACTAGTTGTTGCTGTTGCTGTTGCTGCTGCTGCATTCGACGCACATGCGCAGGTAGCCCAAAAAATTTATCTCAATGTCGTTTGGTTTTTGTCTGTGTCTCGTTGTCTGCCATGTAAATGATATCCAATGGAGCAGACCGACAAGCCACACAAACTCCGCTCAGTTTGTTTCCTCTTTGTTTTTTTTGCACAGCTGTTGATTGCAGTGCAACAGTTTACAGTTGTTCATTCAGACAGTCAGTCAGTCATTCAGTCGGTCAGCCAATTTGTAAGTAAGGCTGTCAATCTCGTCAGTCCATTCGTCCGGTAGTCCACAGTCGTCTGCAGACATTTAAATGTCGCGTCGTCTGTTTACTTTGTGACGCGACAGTATAATAATGTTTCTTGCTTGCGTTTTGCCCTTGTAAAGGCATTGGGCACGATAATTTGATCATGAAGTGGGTAATTCACAAAATCTGACAGACATCGCACAAGAAGTTGAAGCTGAGAGATGCGTTTCTCCTCGGCTTTGACAGCAGCTACGACTTACAAAACTGATTGATAAAGGCTTGAGACCTTAAATACTGAGGAAAACCTTAAAGAAACGCAAGGGGTTTCAGAGAAGATGGAATTATAGTATGGTAACTATTGGGAGTAATTGAATTGATGAAGGTTGTAAAAAATCTTGGAAATATAGAAGTACAATTTTTTTCTATACTAAGTTCATTTAGTAGTTGCTTTAGTGAATGAAGTAATTGATTCCTAAGCGTCTATTTATCTAATACCAAAAGCAATTTGGACCAACTTGTTGTTTTTGAGAAACCCAGTAAATTGAATATAATTATTTATAGGCATCATAATGATAACCATTTCCGGGACATCTTACCAACCGTAAAAACGCAGCTGAAAAGCAAATCCATGACTGCTCTTCTTTTTAATTTAATGCTCTTAAGATGCTTATCGAATCGAGCTCGCGTTCAGGCGGAGAACCGACATCAAAGACATCATTACATTTTCAAGGGTATTTCTGTGTCTGGTATAGCGATGCGGATCATCGTTAACGTCTCGTTGGCTACACAAGACATCTGTCAAAAATGGAAAATTCCATTAAATACCCATCACACACTGGAACTATACCAAATTGTCAGCCAGCTGTTTGGTGTGCATTTGGAAAAGAACTTTCCAACGTGTTGGCCAAGTCAAGGAAAAGCTTTTGTCGAAAGGGGGGAATGGACACAGCGAGCAGCAAAAAATAAATAAAAGAAAAAGAAAGGAAAAGTGATGCACAGACGACAACCGGTTGCGGTTCGATTCGATTGCGCAGCTGCAGCAGCTCCGAAAGCGAAATCAGGACTTTGGTAGAAGAAAACGACCAGACGTCGAGACGACGACGACATTGACGACGACGCGACGAGGAATTGAGGAAACGAGGAGACCGCGAACTGGGCCAGGTCGACGAAGTGATGCTCAGCGGTCTCGACGGTCTCGACTTGGTCGTAAAAGTAATGGTGTAGAGCAGACGGTTAGCTGATGCTTCGGCACAGCAGGTAGGTGTCTGGGGTGGGGACTTAGACTCGAGACAGAGATCTCTCTGGGCCGGGGCAGCGTTGACATCGCCACAGACGCCATAAATACCACACTTAATTGAAGGCATTCAAATTTTCGTTGCTCTTCGGAACAAATTCTACTTTGAATGCATTTTTCTTTAGACAATTTTCTACTCTTTTTTTTGTTGTGTTTCTTATTTCGTTTGCGTTGTCGCGTTGTTGTCGCTTTTATGAGGCATTTTTGTAGCGAAAGCCGAAAGCAAAAGGCCTATGGAAAACTTGTCGCGCAGTTTTCGGGTTTTCAGTTTCAGTTTTCGGTTTTCGGGTGTACAACAGGTGCTTTCTATAGATGTCGAGACGTTGCAGGTTCCGGGGTTGGGAAGATTTGACTTGACTTGGCTCGGCTCGACGCGGCTTCGTTGTGCATTGCTTTGGCTTGCTTTGGGTTGGGTTGGGGGTCAACGTCAGCGTCAATGTGCCATTCGTTTTGATATATCTCATTATAATTGATGGAAACGTCGAATTGCACACACACAGCCAGCAACATACAGCGACACAGAGAGAGAGAGAGAGAGAGAGAGAGAGAGTGTGAGGGGGACAAACAACAACAAAGTAAAGAAGACAATGGACAAACATAACAGCGCATTAATACCAACAAATTTAACAATAAACAGATTTGGTTTGTTAACAGCAACACAATTTGCTTTGGGGGCCCGACATCCACATCGACATCGAATTGTGTAACAATCTCAATAAAGATTTGTGAAGAGAGCTAAAACAAGCGAACAACAAATGGCAACGAATTGAATGCAATTTGTTTCGTTTGTTGCCGCTGCTGCAGCTGCAGGATTTGGGGAGAAAGACTTCCAAGCTCAAATGAAAACTCTTTCAAATGGGAGAGTTCAACTTTTGGCTTTTCGCGTTAATATCTCACTTTATAATGCTGGCAGCTTATAGCCAGCGAAGAGAGACTGTCGCGCCGAATGCCAAAGATTAATTATCTGTTTACACAGTTTCACTTTCTGTCGTTAATACGCTGGTAATATGAGCAGGTATTATCATTTGTCATGTTTGTGTTTATACATTGGTCATTCATGATATTCAACGTATTTTCATTGAATGAGTCATTGTGGAAAAAATTGAAGGTTGAACTGGCATTCGGAATAGACAAAAGAAAACTCTCTTCGATACTTTCAATGGCTGCGAAGAATATTTATAATGTATTGTTACACACATTGTTGAAATATTAATACACTTCGAAGTAATAGATACTACTATCGTATAGTCTTGATTCTGAGGCTGACATTAAATTGAACAAAGATTGGTTTGCTTTGTATAGATACTTAGATGCCTTAAATAGCTCTGTTGTCATATTCTCTGCTCGAGCTTTATGTATTTGCTATAGTTAACGGTTAAGTGGACAAATATGTTTCGCAGATTTCTTATTAAGCTGCACTCCCATTTATTACGCATTCTGCACGCATGAACGTCGTAAATTCAGTGAGTCAATTAAATAGAAAACAAACAAGCACAAAGTCCTTGAAGCACACGCACTCATTTTCACGCTTAATTGGCGACCAAATGTATTGCCAATCAAATAGCGATACTCATATATAAATATTAGGTTTATTGGACTGGCTAGGGGGAGTCCATCGTGTAGCCACGTGACTGTGACTCTCGACTCTGTTACTATTGCTGTGACTAGGCGCGTAATCATGACAACCCACAACTAATGGCCGACAGCAAAAACATGAAAAAATAAATGCTAATTATGCGCGTAATTGCGTCATGAAGCGACACGAGATACGGCTACACATGGATATAGATACAGATACCGAGATACGCCGTTAGAGATACATTTGTGGGTGGTTGGGTAGCCACTTACCTGCGCGCATTAGTTGCCTGATGTTGGTGGCGATGATTGGATTGAGACTGGGCCTGATGCGATTCATGTGGATACGAATGGGTTTCTACTGCTGCCACTGGCGGCTGATGATCGAATGTGGGAGATGCAGAATGATGGTGCTGATAAGGATGACGCTGATGCTGATGATGATGGTGGCGGTGAAGACCATTAGCACCGTTCAAGAACTGCGCGGACTTGTCAATGGCGGAGCTCAGCTCCTGCTGCCAGCGGGCCAGCGTATCAAGGACCTCGCCCTGATCGAACACATTCATTTGTGCCTCCTCGTCCACGTGCTCCTCCTCCTCCGCTGACTGCAGCTCCTTGTTGACAACTTGCTCTTCCGCTTTGCTCTTGTCCAGACAACACTTGAGCTCGGGCAGCGACAGTTTCGGCGGCTCCACAAACAAACGTTCCGTATTCACGGGCATCATATCGCTCTGACTGAGCAGCACCTGTTGCCGCCTCTTGGCCACCGACTCCAGGCTCTTGGCCATGCGAGTGCGTGCCTCAACCATTTGGCCAGGCGGCTTTGGGAGCTGCTGCTCTGACGTTGCTGTTTCTGCTGCTGCTACTGCTGCGGCGGCAGCTGCAGCTACAGCTGTTGGCGGCTGGGTCTTGAGGTAGTCTGTGGGTGGCAATGAGTTGGCCTTGATGGAGCTCAGATCGGTTACCTTTTGACTAGAGTGCAGAGCATACGGTGAGCCACCGTTGGCACCGTCGGCGTCATCCTCATCGCTGCTGCCAGCGCCAACATCGTTGGGATGCGTGTGAATGCGCTTCTGTTTGCTCAGCTGCTGCTGACGCTGTGGCTGCTGTTGCAGCTTATCCAGCTTCTCCGTGGATTGTTCCTGCTGCGGCTGCTGCTGCTGCGGCTGCGGCTGCTGCTGCTGCTTGGCACCGCTCATTGCGGCTCTGTGGTATTGGTGGTGCAAAGGCCAAAAGGTCGCCAGCGTGTTGCTTTTGTGTTGCTGCTGTCGGTGCTTCTCGAGCGGCGGCGGTGGCGGCAGCTGCTGCTCCTTGCTGTCGTCGTGGTCGTTGTCGTCGGCGTTGCTGCTGTTGCCGCTGTTGCTCGTTGTTGTGGTGTCCCCAACGTCGAGACCCTTCTCCTTGCATATTATGTCGTACAACGCGCTAATCGGACGCGACTCGCTTCGGACGCGCACCGCTCGCTTCGAGCGCTGCTGAAAGCGCTGCGTGTGGCGACTGCTGCGTCCGCCGCTGTTGCTGCTGTTGGCTACTGGAATCGAGACAACAACTACTTGACTAGCTGGCTCTACGGCAATGGGTGATCGACTACGTCTACTACAGGGTGAGTTGCTGTTGCGACTGTTGCAACTGCGTCTCTTGGGGGCGGGTGCTGCTAACAACAACTGTTGTTCACCTTTTGTAGGGCTCACAGACGGCGGCAAGGATTTGGCACAACGTTCCTTGCTGCCTCGCTGCTGATGATGATGATGGCGCCTTGTGCCGTCCGTGGAGACAGTGTCGCCAAGTCGAAAAAACGATGAACGTTGCGGGCCCGAAATGGGCGGCGGGGCAACAGTCACTGCGCTGCTCTTGGGGAAGCTACGCTGCTCAACCAGCTGGGTGCTTGGGGTGCTGTAGACACTCTGATAGTTCTCATTCAGGGCACCGACGTCCGATGCATTTGGCGTATGGATGCGCAACTGGAGATCCGTGTAGTAAGCGGGCGTTGTATGATGATGAAAGTGCGGATGTTGTCCACGATACGTGACTTTCGATTCGGAGCCAGCAGATTCGTCAGATTGTTGTTGTTGTGGTTGTTGTTGCTGGCAGCTAGTTTTGGCAGTGGCAGATTCTGTGGATAAGTCACTTGAGGCCACAATGGTTTCTGTGCAGCAAAAGAGAAGAGCAGAGAAAAAAGCACTTTTAAAACGCAGCTCAAAGCAAATGTGATAAAAAGAATATTCATTTAGTTAAAATGCTTTTTTGCATACAGCATGTGTGGGCAAGTCCCTCTGCTGCCCACTCTGTTTACCCCCGCCCCCTCCCTACGGCCATCCGCAAATCTTGGCAGCAATTAAATTGCACCTGAGCACTCGTGTTAATATCGCGCGCCGTCCCAAGAACAACTGTGTCAAGGTGAGGTGAGGGTTGCACTCTTTTTATAGCCAGAACATCCCACACACACATAGATCGGTAAATCCTCTGAATATCTCACGTATATACATGTATTTGTAATGTGCATAGCATAACATCACTTTCGAAATTTCTATTTGCTTCTTTTTCAAGCAAGCCCCCCAGTTTTATTAACCATGGCAAATGCGATTAGTTGTTAGCGTTCTGGGCGAGCATTAAATTGTTTCCTTCTCTGTGATTAGGCAAATAATTACGCTAATTAAGCAAATGAAATCAGCAGGTGCAATTGTGTGGTGCCAGACATAAAAGTAATGGTTTCTAAATGAGCAAAAGTGCACGGATTGTTTTAATATCTTCAAGAGTAAACCGTCTGCGTATAGAAAATAATAATAATAAAATAAATACCCTGTCACCCTATTGTGTTATGGCAAGGAGATTGACTACTAATTAGTATCTCGACTTATTTGCATAAAACTAATTAACTGAAGAATCTGCCAACCCTATAGTTTGCTACTAATGGTTGGCACTCATTACTTGTTTGTTGTCAGCGAAATCTATTTAAGGCTAAAGGACAATTTTCATCTCTCTAATTTAAATACCGACTCTAAATGTCATGAAGATAAATCGATACTTTTCAGAATTTATTCACTATTGAAGGACTTCATTCTTGCTGCCCCACGGCAAATTGTGTAGAGCATACATAAAACACACGTTGTGATATATTTATAGCAAAGGTTAGAGTGGATTTTCTCGTCTTTTATTGCCATCAAAAACCCCATTTGAATATATTGTATTTTTACAACTGAAGGACTTCACTTTGCATCATAAACTTTCTTTTCTTATTTCAGCGTCTAGCGTAGCACATTTGAAATTCAAATGGCAAAGGTTAAGAGTTCATTTCCATTGAGCACAACACATTTCTTGCAATCAATCTATGCACTTTTATTGCTATATGCCACATGCCGCATGCTGTATGCTGAATGCCGTATGCCATATGACATTTGCAATTCCTGCTGGGCATCGCACGTGCTCTGCCCACATTTGTTGTTGTTCGAATATCCGATGCCATTGCCAATTGTTAAATGCACTTTGACTGCACAGAGTGACAGTTGTGCACATCATTATGATGATGCAGTCACAACAGCCGACTGATACAGTATTGATTGAGAGCAATTAATGCACTTGTTCAGGCCCAACTCATTAGTAGAAAAGCAGAGAAAAAAACCTGGCAACACAATAGGGAATCCAATTGCGAACGCAACGACCAAAAGTAAATCAATCAATTGAACATAAGACCACGAAAGCAAAATACAAGTATGTAAGTATCAAAGAATCAGTCAGCCCTCGAAATGTTAAATGTAGTGGGCGTTTGAAGACAAGCTGTGGGCATGGCATGTGGCAAGGCTGGCGCTTGGCAACGCTCTTTTAATGTTTTAATTGTACAATTTTTCGGTCTCTACTTCACAAGCTGTCTGCGATGGGTCTCGTTGTGGATATGCGTGTGGGCATATCCGCGAGATAGAGACAGCATACGAAACGTAGACAGAGAGAGACAGGGACAAACCCTTTAAAACGCTGATTGGAATTAACGAAGTAAGGGGACTTGAAGAAGGGGAGCCGACCAGAACTGGGACTGTCCGCACATGGCCTATACACATGCGTGTCTGTTGTTTATAAAATTGAAACTATGACAAATGCTCGCCCACATTTGCCAACTTGTTTCAGTCTCGCAATGGCGCCCCTCATCCCTCGCACCTCGCCCCGCTGAATGTCTGCTGTGGGTACACCATTGTTGGAACTTTTTCAGCCGTAATTGAATTAAAATCTGTCTGCTGTTGAAATACTCTCGATAAATGTAGAGTTTGGAAGAGGGTAGACTAAGCGTGCACAAACCTATTTTTCTATGCTACAAGGTTTGCTAACTCTACAGTTGATAGGGTATCGCTTAGCCATCACCACATTTGCCAAAACAGAGTTCTTCATTTACTCGCTGATACGTAAGTGGCCCAATCGTGTAATTTGATTACTTGACTACCAACAACTACCTCCCTTGTCCATCTCTTTCAGTGCTATCTAGCTCTCTTTATAATTAGTGCGCTTGTAAAATGCAATTTCAATCGATTTGCTCGGTTCTCGGTTATTAAATGTGCAACTACTTTTTGCGCTTCATAAGATATGCGAGGGTTTCTCCAACTGTTTAAATATTTGCACTTCGCTGTCGTAATTTCAAGAGCAAATATCAAGAGAACAAGATATAAACAGGTCGTCTGCTCTTCAGATACAATTTCGTATTTGTATGTTAATTGTTTTCATCATTTCTCATCGTAAATCGTATCTTATAATGCTCAAGTTCGTTGAGCTGTTGCATTTGCTGACCATTTGCCAGTCGACCACAAAATGTGCCCACGTTTTTCATATTTAAGTGTAAATTCATGAAATTCTTTTCTCTCGTTTTTTTTTTGCAATTCGCCAAACTGTCTGCCTGTCAGATTTCGTTGTTGTTTAAACAAACACAAAAGCCGATTTGATGATTGTCAGAGAACTAGATTTTCTTGGCAGCCCGTTGAAATCGAATGTAACAAGTGGCTGACAATGAATCAACAGATAAGAGCAGCACAGAGAGATAAGCAAATGGTTGATTTTAATTCAATTAACTTCTATATTCTATACTTAATCTGAATCTTTTACGATTTTATTTATTGTTCATAAAACGAATTAAGCGGGAATATATGAGGCACATAAAATGTATTGAAGAATTTCCACATTTTGCTTCCATTATAGTATATAGCATGTATATTCATTCAATATGCAAAGTTGTTGACTTGGCGTCGACGAATATATGAATCTCCTGCGCCCCCGAATACACTCACACAATCTCAATCAAATGATGAATAGCTAACAGTTCTGGCCTCAACTCCCGCCTTTGCCGGCATATTTTCCGACAGCTTTAATATGCAGAGGGAAAAATGAAAATAATTGAAAATAAATATTTGCTCAGCGTAAAATTTAAAAAGAAAATGCGTCGCCATTTTAAACTGGGCGAATCTTTACCCAAAACAAGTTAGGAACTCTAGTTGAGAGTACTCGACTGATGTATACCTTGGGCTTAACTTTGAGCTTAGTTTTCATTGCATATGCACGCGCCTAAATACATAAATCTAATCCATTCATAACGAAGTTTTGTTCTTGTTGTACAGCATGTAAATATTTTCTTTCATGCCTTCAGAGTTTATTATCGGAATTTGTTGTAAGATTAGATAAGGAACAATGTTTACCAAATTTTTCGAGTTACATCTAAACAATATAATAATCTACAGAATCTGTGGGTCGGTTGGGTATTTATTCGTATAAAACTGAAATACTCACTTTACGTTCGGCTTTCAATCAGCACATATCATAAAAACAAAACTGCATTCGAAGCTCACATTAAAGTTGAGCGAAATAAATTCGGATTTTAGCATACAAATAAAATTCATCAAATTGAGTAATGAAATGCTTTTACGCAATTGCCAAAAATGTAAAAATGTATACAAAATTGTTTGAAATTCGTTGCGGTAAAATAAACCGCCCAAAAGCCGGCAAATTGCCAGCACGCGGAATTCTCCACTGTACTTTGTATGCCAAAAACTGAACTGAGCACAAAAAGACAAGATGAATTAGTCAAAAGCGGGTATGCTAAACCCATAATACCCCTCAAGAAAGAGTCAACACTAGTTGTGCAAGTAAAACTGTTTAAATTTGAGCAAAGTTCAAGAGCTCTGAGAAGTGAGATTGGGTTTAGTGAATCAAAGTTGGATAGATAGACTCTTTGTTAGCATTTGACTAGGGTATTGAGATACTAATAAATAAATAAACTAAGCCACACGAAATGCATTTGCCACATTTCTTGGCAGTTTGCCTTTTGGGTTTATTAAACAAACGATTTTCTTGTGTTGCATGTGAATGACTTGTTGTTGTCGACAATTGTTGTTGTAGCGGAAAAGTCGACTAACTAATTATTGGCAGGAAAAACTGAGAGTTGACTTCGCGTAACTAAACCGCTTACACTGGCAACAAGAAAACAAGAGGCATAGCAAACCGTTGCACTCGTTGCTACAAATCGTCTGTGCAACATTTTTGTGGCTTCAACTGCGAATTACCAAACGCTTCTGTTGCTTGAGCTGCTGCTGTTGTTGCTGCTGCTGCTGTTGCTGCTGCTGCTGCTACTGTTCCTGCTGTGTGTGGCAAGCTGATTGATCGATTGCTTTGCTTTGGCCACGGGTTGCATAATTAATATGGAAAGTGGAGAGAAACAACAGCAACGGCAACAACAGCAACAGCAACGCCAGCAGCTGAAACAGAAGCTGAAACTGAAACTGCTGGCAGCGCACAGCTTAAACTTGCCACATGCGGCTGCCGCGCACTCATATCAAATTGTCAAAGCAGCGTGTGTGTGTGTGCAGAGAGAAAACTTGCCTCGCACATTTTGTGGCACAGCAAAAAAGTTGAATCAATATTGAAGAAAAAGCAAAATAGCAAGTATAAAAAAAAGAACTGCATTTGCAGTTGCTGTTGCTGTTGTTGCAATCGACATTGCCGTCTCGGTTTTGTCGTTGTTTACAGTTGCAGTCTTATTTTTAAATGCAAGGGCAAACTGCCCACATCGACGTCAAGTGGCAGACAAACTGTGCCTCCAACATTCTCTGTTGCCCCCACTGCCCATGCCCCTGCCCCCGTCGCCCTGTTAGTCTGTCTCTAAAAATAACAATTCGAGTTTTTTATGCCGCCTGCCAATGCAATGAACAAATTTAATTATCGCCAGCACAACAAGAGCAACCACAATGAGTAGGCCATCATCATCACTACGATCATCATGATCAGCGTCAGCCTCATCGTCATCAATCAGATCGACGGCGTTCTTGTGCTCTATAGAATGGCAACCTCTTGAGAACTAGGCAATCTTTCTAGCACTATTTTTCTGGTTGGCTCTTTTGCGTTGCTGGTGTTATTGCTGCCGCTTTTCTCAAGTGCACCACGAAATTGTGAAATTGTGGTTGCAGCAGTGGCAATAAAAATCATTTAAGAGCTGACAAGTTGTATGTTATCGTTGTGTGGGTTTGTTGGTACTTAAAATTTACTCCAAGTTGGGATTGTTAAATATACGAGTTATCAACAAACAAAGGGAATTGAGGCCTACAGAGAAGTCTGGATACTAACAAAATTAATGGGATTTCTACAATTAGAACTTATAGTCAAGTAAAAACAATTACAGATAATAGAAGGGGAGAATTTTACGATGCTGAACCAATTACAATTCAGAAATATGCATTTGCAAAGGCAGAGTAGAAATTTGTAAAAAGCAAGTTTACAATGTTACTTAAGAAGTATGTGAAATCAATAATTATAGACATTTAAGTGTTGTCATGCCATTTAATAAGCACCCTCAAATGAATTTGTAAATAATTGCATTACACTAGCAAATACTGTCAATAAGATTATATCCGAGTGTTTGGCAAAATTAATGAGTGTACTATTCATTAACTTAGGAATGATAAGTGAGTTAAGCATCATTAATTTGTCTGCCGTTGATATACAAAGTTCAATGCCAGTTTAAAGCTTTAAAGCAGTTCTACTTGGAATATTCGAGCCTATTTTACATGCCTAAAGAATTTATGGTCCCCAATTTAACAGATGTATACGAAAACAAAAAAGAGTCGCAGTCTGAATGTGGCATTTAACAAATGGTCTCTGATTGGGAACAACTTTATAAACCAATGGAAATGTGTATTGGGTTGATTGTTTGGTCGCTTTAGGGTCTTTAGCACTTAAGCCCTTAACAACAAAATAAAACGGTCATACATCAAGGCTTATACAATTTGAAAAGCAAACATGAAATATCTAAAAACAATCAAAATCGAATAAAGCCAGTCCCTCACCAACAACAACAACAACACCAGTAACAACTACAGACAAATGACACAATCTTTTGGGTTGGTTACCCCAAAAGCCGGCAACGGGTTAACTTTTGCCCCTTTTTTTATCACCGGCTAAAAACAAATGAAATACAATACAATAAATTATATAAGGAGTAAGTGGTTAGAGAAGGGGGAGTGAATTCGATTGGAGCTAAAACAATAACAATAACAATTTGCTATTAAACAAAAGCTATACAAATCATTAACAGTTATTAAACAATAAAAAATAACAAGACAAAGAATTTATATAGGAAATTGCTGCGATAGTTTGGACTGAGCACAGTGGACGACGGCGACGACGCCAGCGTCTATAAATACAATATGAATGGTCGATCCAACAACAGAATAGCTGAGCAATGACGACTATGGAATATTCTGCAAATACTTATTGGGCAAAAGTTACCAATTGGAAGACTAAAAAGTAGCGTGTAGTGTGTTTTAACATTTATATTTGTTAAAAGTTCAATTTAAATTACAAAATAGATGCAACTTCTTTCGACACTGCAGTCAATTACAAAGCTACAACTGTTCAATTACAACGTATATATAAACTTGCCTATTATTAGCAATTGATATAGGTATGCAAGATAATTTTGTAATCAATATTAACATTTAATCAATGTTCAATCGCACAATCATAAACAGAAGCTCATCATAATCCATTGTGTACGATCCGCAGCGCAATCGATCGCATTGTAACAAAGAATATTAAGATACACAGATGGAGAGTGAATCAAAGCTGCTCGAATACTATATAAATAATACTATATTGATTTCTCGAATATCTGATTACAGTGTGAGTCGCGTAATTCAATACCCTTATGATTGATTCCCTTGAAAACTTGATACACCTGTACACCTGTTCAAACAGTGTACGCTCAAAGCCAATTTTACATGATGGGGGACGTTGTTGCAAATGTTGAAATCTTATCAGAGAACGGCGGCAGCAGCTGCTATATATAGATATCGGCGAGATATATAGAAATAGGTGATGTATTTAGATACAGATACTAACTGAGATAGCGTGGCATATCCATGTTGCCGCTACTTTTGCTCGACTGCAGCTGAAAATGTCGCTGGCTGGAGACATGTCGGGGACTATCCAGATTGAGGACGCCCTCGCGTATAAGGCACTCCTTGATGGCCAACATAATGTGGCAGAAACAACGCACACACTCGCACACACTGCACTACAAAACACTGGCTAAAATTGCCCACAACTCTTGGCAATATCTTTTATTTGTTGCCTCCTTTTTTCTGTTTTTTAATTTAGAAAGTAAGACACACACGCGTCAAGTGCTTCGTGAATATATATAAATAAATATATATATATATATATATATGAATTTGTCGGATCTGTTATGCTTCTTCTTCTTGTGTCGGTTTGTAGGATTTTGCAACGAACTGACTTGGGCGGAGGCTGGCGCTGCACTTGAGGCGAAAAATAGAAAAGCGCTTTTCACTCGCGTCAACTATATACAAGACACTCGACGAACGACCAACGTGCGACTCAGTGGCCGTTGTCGATGTCGTCTTCGCAGTTATTGTGGTTGTCGTTATTATTGTTGCTGCTGCCGCTGCTGCTGTAATTTTCCCCAAGCAAGCAACAACAGTTCGTGTTGTAGTCGTCGTCGTCGTCCGTCTCGACGCTAAACGTTTTTGCGACTGAACGCTAGACGAAAGTATCTAGAACTCGGCAGCTCAGTTGAGTTCTGTGTTCATTTCATTTCAGTTCTGTTCTGTTCTGTTCCGTTGTATTGTACGGTTTTCATTCTTTATCTTTTGACTCTACGAAGCAAAAGAATTAAAACAAAACCGAACAAGCGGCAGCTCTTTCCTCTCTCTCTCTCACTCTCTCTCCATCTTTCTCATTCTCTTTCTCTGTCACGCTCTCTATCTATCCATCTGTTTAGCTGTTTGTGTGAGTATCTATGTGAGCTAACGTTGGGCTTGTGTTGTTGCTTGTGTGTGTGCGTGTTTGGCTAGAAGCAGCAAAATCAAAACAAAACGAAAAACGTGCAACGGTAAGAACTACAAGAGACACAAGAAAACGCGCCAGAGCGAGACAGACAGCGAAGTTGGCGTTGCGGGGGGCAACACTTGACGCTCAGCTGTTGCGATGCGTGGTGCACTGTGGTTGCACCACAGATCAATGGGTCAGCGGAGAGGCCAACACTGTACCGTGGAACCACTATGGACTATGGACAATCAATATTGTATTAAGAATACGAATTCTTTAAAATTTGAACAAAATGTAGATTCAGTTTATCCAAATGTGAACAAAATGTAGATTAAGAAGATACCTTAATGTTTGTCACTTATTGAAAATGGAATATTTTCATTAAATAGTACATTTTAAATGAAAAAACAAACCATTTTTGGACATTATTTTATAGAATAAATATGTGGATTAAAGTGCTTGAAATAATATGATGAGTTGCATGAAAAAAACGATAAAGGAAAGTAATTTATTTAGTTGCTTGTTTCTGATGTACAGTTTAAAATACGCAAGGGGAAAAACATAAAACCATAAATGAATTGCAACCACTGTGGCGCATTTGTGTGTGTGTGTGAAAAAGCTGATGGCGAGAATCTGCAGTATGGTAAAACATGTCAACAGCCATAGTCAGCACATCAAATCAACTTGGTCATCATCAGGGGCATTAGCTCCGCCGCATGTGCTGCTCCACATGTTGAGCGGCAACAACACTAAGTAAAACTCATTAAATGCCACAGCTAAGAGTGCTGCGTGGTCTGTCTGGCCTCTTGTCTACTTGCTCGCCTGGACTGGGAGGCATTATCTGGTTTATGAGGTTGGCTAACGGTAAATGTTGCAGGGGGAGCGATCAGATGCAGGTGCAAAAGAATGAAGAGCA
The DNA here is from genome assembly GCA_035047445.1 of Drosophila siamana. Lineage (NCBI taxonomy): Eukaryota > Metazoa > Arthropoda > Insecta > Diptera > Drosophilidae > Drosophila > Drosophila siamana. The sequence goes on from JAWNPP010000053.1 coordinate 66,553, forward strand.
GCGAGGTGAAGAGCTGGGGCAACAAATCGACGATGGCAAATGGAATCTCAACAACACACACACATCTAATGAGTGCGTGCCATAATTGAGTTGGTTGAAAGGATGCATTACACGGCACAACGCTCAGCGCAGCGTTGTCAGTTGCCACATAACGTGGCACGCTTTTATTTTGCAATTTGCATAAACTTTTGCTTATGCCCTCGATCAACTTGGAGTGTTTGGCAGAAGTGTGTGTATAAGTGTGTGTGAGTATGTATGTGTGTGCGTGTCTCTGCATTTTAAATATTTATAAAGTCTGCCTCAACTGACCTGCCAGCTGACAGGTCTGACTGTCTCGACTGTCCCGACTGACAGTCTGACAGTTGAGAGTTAAACCCCGGTTCATATGTCAAATGTCAAATGTGAACTTCTCCTGGCTACACTGCGGTTTAGTCGAGTGGGTTTTGTGCGCTGCAGAACGATTTTAAAAATGATGTTATCAATTTTACTTGTGGCACGTGTTGGTCCCGAAAACTTGTCATAATGCCCCCGCGTAATATGAAGGTCACAGTCAACAGAGAGAGACAAGAGAGAGCAAGAGTCGTATCAAAGTTCAAGCTAATTGAGTTTCATTTTATTTCTTCTCCAACAATTTCCGTTGTGGGCGTCAATTTGGATGATGGATGGCATGGCTGGCTGGTTCACTGGCTGGCTGAATAGTTGGATGTTTGGCTGGGTTTTGTAAGCAAAATATCGTAATTGAAACCACTAAGCGCCACCTAGCGTCAGTTTAAACTGCATGAAAGCGACTCTGATTTATGATCACACTCAAAGTGCGGCCCGCATTTGTATTTCAATCTTTAACTCGCGATATAAATAACTATAATTTGCTAGTTTTGGCGTGGAGTTGCCCCTCTCCGGAAATTGACACTGCGATGTCGCCCACGCGAATTATTAATATTGTGTTTTTTATTTATAAGTTCTTCGCGTCTCATTTCCGTAATGAGCTGCAATTTCATTGTTGTTTTGTTTTCTTTTTTTTTTTTGTTACACACCCGCCACAATTTAATTATTGAACTCGCAGTCATGGCCAAATGTGGCGAGTTGTTTCGCTTTGTATACCCAGTACTTGTGGCAACGATACGGTTATTAGATTAATCCCCCATCTTTAAACAAGAATTCAAGGATTTACTTTATTTATGCATTTCCCAGGGTATCCATTACGTCTGCTTTTGCCTCTATGCCATTGTTACTTGTTTTTTTGCTGTCTTCTTATCGCGGGCTATCTGTTTTTGCGTCAGATTGTTGTGAAAATAATAACAATAATGATGTAAACACAAGAAGAATGCAAAGGTTTTTTTTTTTTTTTTTTTTTTTTTTGGTTTTGCACCCCGGCAGGAAAATCTTCATAAAGATGCCCTCTACCTCCTGTAGAGGGGTATGTGCGATTCTTACGCACTAAAAACCTCCGTATGCTCTTCTGTCCTTTGTAGGCTCACCGGGACTGACAATTAAGTTATTACTTCGGTGAGCCGGATGGTGTGCTCCAATGCACACAATCGTCAGTGTAGGTCGCCTCTTACGGCAAGCTGCGATTATGATGATGGACAGCTATAGACTAACAGGTCTATTAGCTATCTCGTCGGCTCGGACCTGCTTCATAATATTGACTATCAGGGTCTGTCCTGTCTTCCAGGACTCCTCGTCTGCCATCATTGCAGCCAGAAGACCCCTTGGGCTTATCGTCGGCCCTACCAGACTACAGATTTGCTCTCTTTCATTAGCAAATCTCGGGCAGTGTAGGAGCACGTGCTCAGCCGTCTCCTCGTCGTTCATGCAACAGAAACAGTAAGGGGTATCCACATGGTTGAATCGTTGAAGATACCCTCGAAAGCAGCCGTGGTCCGTTAGGAACTGGGTTAGATGGTAGTCCAGCTCCTTATGTTGGCACTTGATCCAGGTAGCGATGTCTGGTAGTAGTTCATAGGTCCATCGCCCCTTTCTTGATGCTTGCCATCTAAGCTGCCACTCTTCCAATTGGCGCTCGTACGCCATCGTCCGGTTTGCGCCTTCACGAATTTCAGTTAGGGCTTTTATCTCCAGGTCTACTGGTAGCATACCTGCGAGAACCAGCCCCGCGTCCTCTGAGATGGTCCTAAAGCCTCTGATAAGCCTTAGAGCCATAGTTCTGTAGGTTGCCCGAGCTTCTTTGAGATAAGACGGCTTTACCGTAGCTCTGCTCCATATTGGTGCTGCGTACAGTAAAGTTGCCTTCGCCACCGAGGCCAGTAGTTTCCTTGCTGGCATTCTCGGACCCCCTACGTTTGGCATTAATCTACTCAGGGCGGCGGTCGACATAGCTGCCTTCCTGCTAGCGTATTGCACGTGGTCCCTAAAGTTGAGTCTATGGTCAATCATAACCCCCAAATATTTCAGGGACCTAGCTGATTCAAGCTGTATTCCGCCTACTGTTATATGTAGCGACTCTACTGCCTTTCTGCTGCTTAGTAGCACAATTTCTGTTTTCTGGGCTGCAATGTTTAGCCCGACACTCTCTAGCCAATCAGTGGCAGCCCTGATTGCTTCGTTGCAGGTGGTTTGTAGAGCAGGCAATGTTTTGGCTACAGCTGTAATCGCCACATCGTCCGCGAAGCAGTGCAACTTAGCGTTCCTTGGTTTCCTTACATTCAGGATACCATTGTACATGATGTTCCACAGGATTGGACCGATCACAGATCCTTGTGGGACACCCGCGGTAACTTGGTACTTTTTGGGAGCTTCACTCGTTTCATACCAAAGGACCCGCTCTCGGAAATAGCTCCCAACAATATCCCTGAGGTATTTAGGGATACCCATGTTTCCCATGGCGCTGAGGATGCTGGTCCACTTAGCTGAGTTAAAGGCGTTTTTTACGTCAAGGGTGGCTATCGCGCAGTATTCCTTCGTTCCTCCTAGCCATCTTTCTCCGTCCAGCGCGTTTTGTGCGATGTTTCGGACATCAGCCAGTGCATCAATGGTACTTTTCCCCTTACGGAACCCATACTGTTGGTGCGATAGTCCGCTGAGTCCCTCAGTGATCGCTTCCAGTCGGCAGTATATAATCCGTTCGAATAGTTTTCCCAATATGTCTAATAGGCATAGGGGACGGTAGCCACTCGCAGTGTTAGTATTACCTTTACCCTTGGGGATAAGTATGAGCCGTTGGTTTTTCCATATTTTGGGAAATATCCCTTCAGAGAGGCACTGTTGGAAAGTATTGCTGAATAATTCCGGCTTTGCCTCCGCTACGGCTTTAACAACGGTTCCTGGTATTCCGTCCAACCCAGGAGCTTTGCTGGGCCTTATCCTTTTAGCGGCTTGCACTATTTCATCTGGAGTGATGGCAGGAAAGGGCACGCCAGGGGTAGGTTCTGCCGGTTGCCAAAGGGTATCTACTTTTGGGAACAGTTCCTCTACAATGCTGGCCATTGCACCGGGCTCCATTTGTAGCTTACCCGCCGAAGTTTTTAGCTTTTTGTAAACTATCTTATATGCAGAGCCCCATGGGTTCTCGTTAATACTGTCGAGCAGTTCCCTAAAAGCTCCAGCCTTCGCTATCGCGATTGCCCTCTGTAGTGCCGCACGAGCTGTTCTGTGACGGGTCACTAATTGCAAGTGTTCGTCACGTCCTCTCGCCCGCTGAGCTCTCCTTCTTGCTGCGAGGCACTCCGCTCTCAAAAGTCGCAAGGACTCATTCCACCAGTAAGCAGGTGGCTTGCTCCTGTTTAACTTTTTTCGCGGCATTGTAGCATCGCACGTCGTTTCCAGCAGTCTCGTCAGGTTTGTGGCCATATTTTCTGCTTGGTTAGCTGGATTCTCCAGGCCTTCTATTATATAAGTTAGCATCTCTTTGTCCAGTTTCCTCGTGTCCCACATTCGACCTAGTACCTTCCTTCGAAGCCTATGTGTCGCACTCGTCATTTTAATGTTGATAAGGATCAGCGCATGGTCACTCAGCGTCTCGTCCTCCAGAACTTCCCAGGTGGCATTTACTGCTAAAGCCCTGCTAGCGAAAGTGACATCAATATACGATGATCCTCTGTCATTGTCAAAGGTCGGTTTGTCTCCATCGTTAAGTAGTACGAGGTCGAGCAAGCTCATTGTGTTTATGAGTGCTCTTCCTCGACGATTTGATATTCTGCTACCCCATTCGGTGGCCCAGGCATTAAAATCCCCGGCTACCACTATCGGGCTGCGCCCTCTGGCGTGGCGCTCCAGCATGTCGAGCATGTCTTCAAATTGCTCATGACTGTCGCTTGGGGGAGCGTAGCAGCTGTAAAAATGGATCCCACTCAGTTTCGCGTAGGCGAAGCCCCGTAGGGGAGGGGACTGTACTTCTTGTACATGGATTCCGGAGCAGCTTCTGATCGCCGCCTTTCCTAATCCGTCCAGAATCATGTCTGCAAAGGTGAAGTGTGTGTGTGTTTGTGTGTGTCTGTGTACGTATGTGTGGGAGGGGGCGGACAGTCACATACATAAATATCTTGTTTGTTATTTGTATGGGCATTTCGTTGGGCATTTTACGAATTAATTACAATTATTAATTAATGTGTAGCTGTGTATCGCAAGCCACCCCAAGACTTCGCCAGGCCGACCGGCCAAGTCAGCTGGCCAGTCAATTTTCGGACGTTGATTTATGTCATAATTACTTTCATTAATATTCAGGATATGCGGCGTATGATTGATGGCTTGTCCAGCTCATATTGCGTATACGGCAGTCAGCCAGGCATGTACATATTGCATTATTAATGCGCACTTTATGGCCCTGAAAACCTGGTCAAAAAATGAAAGAAAGCCAGCCTGCCGTCAAACGAATACCAAGAAAATATCTTATTTGTATGTTGTGCACTTTTGCAAATGACATGAATAAATAAGAATAAAAAAACACACACAGACAAATTGCAGAAGTGCTGAAAGAGCCCCCAACAACAACAACAACAGCAACTATAAGAACGATGGGAAAATGCAATACAAGAAGTACAAGCCATAAAAGTGTATTGGCTTTTATATGAGAGTCTGTCCTTCGCCTGTTTGGCAGTTAGTTGGCCAAATTGTTGTTGAGTATGGCCAAGCTCATAATACGATCAATGAAAGTGGATTAAACACATAAACACCTGCAACAATAACACATTCACACACACTCGCATATACATATACTTGTATGCAACCTACTTTCGTTGCAACAACTGCAGCAACTGGATGACACGCTTGGAACCATGTCAATATAAGTAACGCCCATTTAACCAGTTTAAAAGGCGTGGTACACACATACACACATATGTAACAATATGGGAAAGGGAGGGGGGCAGGATGCGGAACTTTGTTGCAAGGCTGCTGCAGTAAGAGTTCGAGCGCAATGGCAAAAATGCTTCATAAATTGTTATTGGGTGAAATTCTAAGCTCGTTTTATGCTCGTTGCAGGAAAACCGCTAACAAGCGCAGCCAATGCTGAAAGGTCAAGGAAGCAGCAACAACGGTAACGGCAACAGCAACTGCAACAGGATACGCATGGTGCAGAAGGCAACCAGTTGATATGGCAAAAGTTGGCTAAAAGCAACAAACAAACAACAAATGCTGTCAGCTGATTGTTGTCACGCTTATCGTTTGCTGTTGTTGCTTTGTTTACATTATACGTCGCAATTAGCGCTGACAATTAAAGCAGAACAAGAATAAGCAATGAGCTTAAGGTGCAACGGAGCGTGGGGAAAAGATGCAGAGGAAAGACATGACAGCGCGCGCGTTGCACTTAAACTCAACACAAAATGGCAATGGAAACGACGCTGCAGACGCTGAAGTTGACGCATGCCATGACAGGCAACTGCAAAAGTAAATTAGCAACAGCATGACAGTCAGACATATGGCGAAGGAAGCAACAGTGGAAGGAGGGAAGTGGGGTGTGGAGAGTGAGTTGTGAGTTCGAGGTGAGTAAAGAAATAACTTGATCAACATAGCTAGAAGCATAATTGCGCAGCGCCATTTAATCACAATTATATTATATTTAATTTGTGGCGCATGGCTGAAGGCAAAGTGAATCGCCAGAGAACGAACGAGAGCGAGGAGAGAGTGAGTGAGAGGAACGATGACGTTGCAAGGATACTTGCACAACTTTTGCAACAGGCACTCAATCGCTCACTGCCACAGTCGGTAACTTAATCAGGTTCCGTGCAGAAATTCTCAGATAGAGAAGTGAGTGCTTTAATTTAATCAACCAACTGCAACAGTTGTGATATAATCAGCGTTTACTTCTACGGAATAACGTCGTATGGTAAACATTAAGAACCAAAAGCTGCTGTCAAAACAACTGCCAAAGTGCATGAATATTTCAAGACAACATGACTACTATGATATTATAAGAAATCAAGAGCTTGAAGTTAGCTTTAACGATAAGTTATCTATTTTCTAGGCAACTAGTTTAATTAAGCCAAAGGTTTATAGCTTCAACAGCATGGCATGTCTCTTTCACCGCACAATTTCACATTATTTTTACGTACACTATTAGTTTTGCTACAAAATTTTTAATTTTGCTTTCGTTTTTCCACGTACTCAGCCCGAAACATTGAATGAATATGAAACAATCTGCTTTTTTCTTCACAGTTCAGTAATCAAACAGCACGTGCAAAACCACAAAATGATTTCAGCTTTCGCTCGTTGTGAAAATTCAATAAAGAGATAAGCAGACTTTAAGCTGATAATGTCAGCGGGTGTTCAGCTTACAATGACGTTCAACATTCGACTGGATTCACATTGACGTACATAAAACTGCCTGACACTTAACCACAAATGGAAAAAAACACACAGCAAAAAGCAGCAAATAAAAAAAATTACGAAAAATAATAATGCGAAAACAGTTCTTGTGAATTTTTTCAAAATAATTGAGTCATAAACTAATGCGAAATCTAAATCAAAATCAAAAACTCAATATGTTTTTTTTTTTTTTTTTTGCTGTTGTTGTTGTCGTGGGCGTCAAATGTCAAGCGGAAGCCAATTGAGAGATTTTTTTAAATTGATTTTGAAGGAAAAACACAGCAAGAGGGATTATTTATTGTGGGCGGAAAATAATTTGCATAATCCAAAGTGTAGAATAACAAATTACTTAAGCGCTCAATAAATAACAATGGCAATCAAAAGCTGACCATATTTGCGTGCGATCTTTGTCTCAGGACCTCAAGTTGACAACAAACGCATAAGATACCGAACAATCAGGAACTCTAAGCTAAAATCATATTGTGAATAGAGAAAGAGTCAAGCCCAACTGCTCGACTTGAAAGTAGACAAAAAATGTCAACTAAAAATATTTTGGGAATAAGTAGCAAAACGCAAACTAAGTTATAAAAGTCAAGAGTAATGAATAAATAAATATATGCGCACAAATATCGAATGAAGTCATTATTGGCGTTTTGTTTATCCAACAAATTGGCCACTCAAGTGTTAAAGTGGAGGGGGAAGACCGAGGGGAGTGGAGACGAGGACGGGGACGGGGACGAGTAAAAAGACTCTTAAGAGCCTTATCTAACCAGCTTTTTCAAGCCTTTTGTTGCCTCACTTTTATCATCATTCCCACCCAAGCAAACTTGGCGTCGTATTAGGGTCAAGTTGACTTTTGCACACATACGAATCAGTTGGGTTTATATATATACACACACATCACCTATATACGTTTGTACGCACATATTTATTTTGTTTATATTGCCATTTTGCGATGCGTTTTCTTCGCTTTGCTTTTGCTTTTCTATGCGCTTTTCAGTATTGTTGTTGGATTCAATTGAAATTTCAACGTCAATGCACGTTGCAAATTACGTGGCCCTTGAAGGTGACAGCGTCTAGAGAATTGCATTTTATGATGACTTGGCATTGTGTGAGAACGTCGTTAGTTGGTCACCCGCTGAGGTGATCCCAAAGGGGAGGAGTTGGGGAATAGACATATACATATAAATATATATGTGGACTGCTCTGCTAAGCTTTGCTCTGCTCTGCAAACTTGGCTCAACTCTCAAAGTTGCATCTAATCGCAGTTTCGACAAGTCAATGAATAGCAAATGTCGAATTTTGAGATGCTGATGAATGATTCATGACTCGTGATGCAATTCAAAGCAATTTGTATGCTGAAATTATCACAAGTATGTGAAAACTATGAATAATTGAATTACATTAAGCTGCGATTGAAATCATTATTGAATCACTTTTGTCTCACTGCACTCATTAATTTGAACTAGTTCAACTAAATTAATAACAAACACGAAATGGACTTCAACGAGTTCTAAGCTGCAAACATTGATTTGAATTTCAAACTAGTTCTTCTGTCGCTAACGGTTATCGTCGTTGCTTTATTTCACTTTGGTCATTTCTCTGGCATTTTCCCATGAACCTGAAGCGCAATTAATGATTGAATTGCCTGACCAAGACAAACATGTGGCCGTGCTCGATGAGTATTTGTGAATAATTCATTGATTGATGGCTATTAAAGACAGTTTATATGCAAATTGCATCAATTACGAAGCGTCAAAAACACAGAAAATAGACACAAAAAAAAATTAAAATCTAGCAAATCGACGAATTGGAAATCAAAATCAATATCAAATCTATACTCGCATTTATGATGCAAGCTGTACAAAAAAAAAAGAAGCAGAGATCTAAAAACAAACGAAATATGCAAATGCGTCTCTTTCTGTCATTCGTTGCAACTTCCAACTTCAGGACGGTTTTTGGAATTATTTGTGATGCAAATGCGAACGAAATGCATAATGCAACATGAATGAGATAAAAACAAAATGATGAAAATAATAATGACGGCATGGGAATGGGTGACAAGGCATCTTTATAAATTAATTAACAAGGCGTGACATAATAATCTGCCAGGGAATATTTGCATAATTAGCCTGCCTGGCAACCAGCCAGGCAATGCCAATAACAATAATGTAATGTGGCACATATAACAAAAGGAAGTCAGACATTGAGCCGGCGAAGAGGCAACCGCTAGATGGAGAAAGATGATTGAGGGAGCGAGCAAAAAAAAAAAAAAATCGCATTAGCATTACGATAATTATACCGCGTCTGCATGAAAGCCAAGTCAAATGGGTATCATAAAAAGATGAACGAGTGTGTAACAACATACGTTATTAAAGGGTGGAAGTTAATTCTTATGGCGTACATATTTTAGTGGTAATTGAAAGGTAATCCAAGGACCAACAAAGCATACAAGAAATTATGTATTCTGAAAATATCAAGCAGATTGCTCAGCAAATACGCAGCTGACGTTAAAGGGTATACTTCGACGAAGCTTTCTATGGTCATTCTTGACCACTTTTTTTTTGCAATTACGCTGATGGCGAACGATTTGCTTGCTGGACTTCTGTTAGAAACACTTGCGATAACCGACCATTCGTTAAATTGCAGTACAGGTGTAGAAAAGCGTGTGCATGGAAAATGCGGGCGCCACAACAGGAAAGAAAGAGATGGGCGCAAAACAACAACAAAAAAAAAACTAGGCAAATAGCTTTGTGGCGATTTTTCCGATTTGCGCTAAATGTAAAACGGAAAACGCTTTAAGAGCTGCCACTGCGAAACGTTGTTATTGCCATCGCTGATAGCCACACATAATATATATTGCAGTTGTTGCTTTTTGCTGTGGTCGTTGACGACATTTTTGGGCCGCGTGGGCCGTCGTTTGATGAGTTGAAAGTTGGCCAAGTACCCAAAGGGCACAGTAGTCGTCAATATGGAAGTTATGTCAGCAATGCTCTTAGAATGGGGCGTGGGGCAGAGGTCGAGGGGCAAAGGACAGCAAATATAGTGCAGCTGTGTTGTGAAAGCGCACAAAATATGTGAAAGTGCAGGCATGGAATTCAATTATTGAGCGAGCTTCAGTAGTCCACACAGTTAAGGGTTGTGAAAAATTGTGAAACTGAACGAAAAATTCCATACACAAACTTTTGCGACAGAGTTGAGAGGTTTGCCAACACTATACTGCCCACTTTTCCGGACCAAATATTCAGAAAGTTACAAGTGTAGATTTTATATGAGAGGATTGTACTTAAAACTTGCCCAAAAGTTTCGCCAACTTGTGAAGCATGAATATGAAAATATACAAACTGCGATACTATGTATTAATGAGAGTTCACGTTATTAACCTACTCAACTTTGACCTAATTAACTGTAATTTTAGCTCGCCCCTCCTTCTCCTTCTCGATTTTCAGACTCAATTTGTAATTCAATATCCATTGTGCGCAACTCATTCGGTCGCCTGTCATCAACAGCTCATTAACAATCCTTGGCTCAATCAGTCCCCCCCCCTCTGTTCTAGCTGCGACCTGTCCAAATGCAATCCAATAATACATGACTCCATTTACAAAAGCTGTCAAAATTGTCTGTCGGCCCACAATGGAGACGCGGCCACAGAAAGCAAACCAAGCAGAAAAGTATCTTCAATACACATTGTTACATTGTGGCAATGACAAAGCTGCAACAGCCACGCCACGGCTGAGTGCACCCGCATCAATGAGGGTAAATCTCCTACCGCCTACCCAGCTGCCCTGCCCCTTGACTGAGTCACCGGCTCAACGTCGGGTCAACAACAACAATGCCCAGCTTGAGAGGCTCAGCTCGACAGCTGTGCAATTTTTTTTTCCATGTTCATTTTTTTCGGCAATTTTTCTTGCCCGTTTTCTTTGCGTCTTAGCCAATGTTCGGGCGTGTGGTGCGAGTGGAGAGCACATCACCTGACGACTTCGACGTCGATGTCAACGGTTTTGCCTGCTCCATCAATCCTCAATGGACTTAAAGTGCTTATGGCGCAGTTTTAGGCGTCCAAACGACACGTTGGTTTGTTGTTTGTTTGTTGATTTAATAGACATGATGCTTGAGCTTTTTTTAGCGCCTTTGTTGCCGGTGTTGTTGCCTATTGACAGTTAACAACAGGGACAAGAACAAGGCAAGGACACCGACGCGCAGCCATTGACGCATAGCTGACATTTTGTGACAATCCGCATTGCTTCGCCAACTACGTCAGTCCATCCCACCCACTATCGTCCTGACGTCCTGACGCTTCGCTTCCCTCCCATCAACAGCTGCAGCCTTTGTCGTTCAATTGACAAGACACACAGACAGGCAGACAGACACAGGAACACAGGAAGGAAGCGTCGGAAGGAACCGAAGCCAACACTCCACTGAATGACTGACTTGACGTGACATTTCTCAGCTGCTATGCAGGAAACGGGCCCAAGAGGGGGTTGGGCGGCTTTTTATACTGAGGATAGACGTCGAAAAGTCGCACGGTTGGTAAATGCTATTTTCGGATTTATCGATTGAATTAATACTTAAGAGGCGCACTAAGTGTGGCATGAACTGCAACCCCACACACAGTGTAGATAAGTACGCTTCGATTGATTAATAACAAAATAACAACATCACAAAAGACAGTTTAAAGCCGACTTAGATTGCCAATATTAAATCCTCAAATTCGTTGGCAAATAGTAGGTCAAATAAGCAGTAAGACGGGCTGTCAATCTTCATAAGACATAACGAAGGTAGCAGCAAAGGCTGGCCCATCACTCATACGCCCCGTTGAGCATAAATCTGTTTTGGTGGCGAATTTATGACAATTGTGAATCATTCTCGTTTTCGTTTGGGAAATCCACGCGCACAACGTGGTTGTCAACGTGCAGCGAACGATAAAAAACGAAATGAAACAAATTAAATGAAAACTGTACGAAATGTAGGGGAGAAGAGACACAGCAAAATTACAGCCCAAAGTCAAAGGGAAAGAATAATAAAAATCAAGCAAAAAGAGATTTATTAAGCGTAAGCAAAAGAAGAGCATAAATTTTGTTTGCCCACTTTGAGCAGAGCTTGGTTTCACACAAGGCCAGTTGTTGCCTTGGCAATGGGCTATAAGCAAGATAAACTTGCTAACTTGGTGGGTGTCGCTTCATTTGAAGGTTCGTTCCCGCTGCCACAGACAGAGACAGAGAGCAATAGAGTGAGAGGGAGATAAAGAGAGCGAGTCAAGAACGTTCCATGTTTGGGATGTCGCCTCGGAAATTGACTTTGGAAGTCAAATGACCTTTGCAACTCAACTGACTCGATGCGGCCATGGATGGAGATACATGGTAGCAGTGAAAGCAGGCCGTGAATCAAGTTCAAAGGTCACGTATCGCTTAACAAAAGCCGTTGAATAATGATGTTAAATGTACGAGCAACTCCAACTGAAGGGTAACATATTGAGATACATATTTTCAAATCATCATCTGCAACTATTGAAATGAAACTCATATTCAAAACACATAACTATAATTACGTAAATGTTAATTAAATGTATTACGGGTAATTACGGCCTTTGGTACAATTGCTCCATCATTAACTTGGGCAGTGCGGCGTTTCCATTTGAGAAAGGTAACAATTTTGATGGCGAAAATACAATTTATGAATTTTATTTGCTTTGGGAAAACTGATTTAAAATAATGTTTATTTTCTTCAATAACAAAAACCATAATAATTCCAGTTGCATAGAAATTCAATAAAGAAAATTATTTGAATTTATGCAAATTGTCATCAAATACTTAGCGCATAAATGAAGTGAGGGAAATGGGAATTTGTTCGTTGCACAAGAACAATAGAAGCAAATTGCGAATTGAAAATATTTATGCATGAAGCTAAAATGTACATATCGAATTCCAATGCAAACAAACAATCTCGTCATGCATTCAGTCGGCATGTAAATATCATTATTCACATTATGATATTAACATAATGCTCTAAACTGTTAAGCAAACATCAATTAGCAGAATGCTGGGATTTTAATACTGCTAAATACTAAATACTAAATGCTGGAATTGCCAATTAAATGCCATGAAATTTGTAATTCTAGCTGGAGCAATAACAAATTACACGCGATTACAAAATGCAGCTTACGAGTTGAAAGTTGACATTGCCATAGCGACAACAATAACAACAGCAGAACAACAAAAGCAAAGGGCGTGCAAACAAAACGCACGACTGACTGAGCCAACGACAACTACAGCAACGACAACAAGAATATCAAACACAAAGAACAGACACCACACAACTACAGTAACAACAACAGAAGCAGCAGCAACAGCAGGTGATTCTCTCACTCTCGTCCACCATCTCTTTGGCTGTCACGCTCTCACTCTGAAAGCTTTGCTGCTGATGCTGTGCAAGTTCAAGTAACAACAACATCAGCGACAAGAACAACAACAACAATAACTCGCGCAGACTGCGCGTCGCTGTCACGTTGAGCCATTGAATTAAATTAAAGCAAATTCGCGCAATAAGTGTAGATAAAAAGCAGCGAGACATGAAATATTATTTAAAGCAGTTGCTAAAAATAAACACTTTTGATAAGCCGACTGCGACGCTAGACGACGACGACGACGACGGCGCCGACGCAGTTAGCTAAAAATAACAGCAAACCTGACGTTTGCTCAGAAAGAGAGAGAGAGAGAGAGAGGAGTTGTGAGTGCTGGTTTGCTGGGCAGCACTTGTCGACCAGCAGCCGAAAATGAGACAAGCTACAACTACAACGACTGCACACACACTTGCATTCGCGCACATGGATTGAAAGTAGAGCGCGACTATTTACCGTTATAGTGAAAAGCTCAAAGCGGTTGACATGACTGTGACTGCGACTGCAGTGTCATTTGCTTTTATTAGCTTTTCACACAGAAATTAACACCTCGCATAACTAACATATATGTACAAAGTTCCGACAGGAGATTTTGGGGGAAAAGGGCGTTTAGTTCATTTACAGAGTTAATTATCAGTTGAGCAAATTGTTTGTGATTTGAGTTGAATGTGATTCATTTGTTTAAATTTCAATACTTACAATACAAATGCGGTTTCCAATTGTTTTGCAATAAAATATCAACGTTTTTTTGGCAATCACAACAATTTGCTCACTCGACTAAATCGAGCGTGACAATAATCAAAATAATATCGTGTGTATATTGTATGTGCAACGCATTGGTAAACTTGTTTAGTAGTATTATACACACTCATACAAATTCACATACACACACATAGAAACAGAGTACGCACAGTAACAATAACAAAACACTCAGCGGAAGCGCAATGCAGCCGAAAACAAAAGCTCAGCTTAAATGCGCAAGTAATGCTGCGACGCAGCAGCCAGCGAACAGAACTTTTTTTAAATTACTCAACATGAACCGCGGCGACCGACATCGAACAGCGCAGACAAAAGACTGAGCTGAAGTTGCGCGCAAAGCCGAAAGCCGAAGCTGCTGGTGCAAGAGAGGAACGATAGCATTTCGAGTGCTGCTCGTGCGCTGCTGTTTGTCGGAACAAAGTGACGCCGCAGTGACGCGGGCGCAGTACGAGTACTCGCTCTATGTGGGCGTTTGTTCTTCTTGTAAATGCAGCAAAGAGAGCGAACGATCAAGTGGGAGTGCACAAAAAGCAATTGTTAAAAAGGGAAAGGATCAATGATTGCCAAAAAGACAACAACTGCAATACGAACATGTCAATGTCACGAGAGAGCGCCAACAAGAATTACTCTCTTTGCACTGTCAGAGAACGACGAGTCTGATGGAGCGATACTGTCGATTAAGTAGTTTGCGACGAGCTTTGAGCATGTGATTTGGTGCCTACGAAGGAATGGCATGTAGCGCGCACTCTTTCGCTCTTTTTGAATGCAAGCAATAGATTTAATAGTTGCTCTGGTGCTAATAAGGCTGTTGGTAATGCAGGTGCCGCTATAGTCGCAATTCTGTGACCATTGCCATTTGATGGATGTGCGCGGAAATGTGAAATGCCATAGAAAATTGCTTAATGAACCGTTTGCGTTTCACGTTTGTTCCACAAATGGCGGCGGTTCTGCCAACGAGTCCACAGATCAGACCAGTGAGCAAGTTCAATGCCATTAGACTGCAACTGTGCATACTACTATTACTACTACTATTTCTGCTACTATTTCGATTGCACGTCAATTCTGCAAATACAGCCATAAAAGCAGATAAATATAAATAAGACGCGTGGCAGCACACACACACTAACACATAGATACGCATAGACGGATCAACACCTCACAGAGAGAAAGAGAACAAATATTTATTGTGTAGGATATAAAAACTGCATTTGCGGAGATATTTGCGCAAGGCGAAACCAGCAGCGGCGACGACTGCAACTGCGACAGCATTCAAAGTGGATGATGGCAGAGAGAGTGGAATGGTAATGGGAATATAAGAGTGCACAGTGTGAGCTGTTTAATGGCTACCAAGAACTTCTACTATAAATGAGATTGCGAAAGAAATGTGATTACATTAATCAACGGGGAGTAGAGCACAACTTTAAGAGTAACCTTTTTTTTTCTTTTTGTTGGTTTTGATTACTGTTCATCGATTCAACGTTTCGAATACTTTGGGCTTTTCAAAAGTGTAATTTGTATGTTATTTTTTCGTTGTATGTGTCATATTATGCTGCCAATTGCAAATGAAAGTTATACGACTTACGCTTTTTCATGTGCAGTAAGAATGCTTGCTTATATTTTCAATAAACGTTTTGATTGCATTTCCAGCCATAAACATGTTCGAGTTCATGTGCGTCACAAGAAGAAGCAAACTGAGAAATATTGCTTCAGTTATGACTCACCTGCAAAGAAAGAGAAGCAGAGAGAAGACGCAAATGTTTAGCAGGCAAATATATCAAGTCTTTAACAGAAAATATCACTTAAAACAACAATCACTAAAAACAAAAGTAAAACAAATCAAATTTAAACCTTAAATGAAGTCATTGCCGTGTCTAGAAGCGTGGCACGTGCTCTCCGTTTGTTTGATAAACAAAATTAGCTAATTAATTAGAGCGGCAACCAAAGTAAAGGGCACAAACAGCAAAGTAAACTAATGAGAGTAAAAAGCACTCGTTTGGCTGCAGCAAAAACTTTTCTACATTTTTTTTTTTGCTGTTCTTACAAAAACTAACTCAAAAACTGTGAACGTCACTCAAAAGTTTGCAGTGTTAAGGAAGACAGAGTGAGACGGAGAGGGTCGACCAACTCTCCTCGTTGCGTGCTTTGAACGGCTTCCTATCATGTGTGCGTGTGTGAGTGTGTGTGTGGTCGCTTTGAGTGTCTGCTGAATAGTTAACTTTTGAGTTATGAGACGTTGGTCAGCTTTGTTTTTCCATAATTTATGTGGCGCTGGCGCCGGCGCCAACGTCAACGCCAGCGTCGGCGTCAGCGCCAGTTACCAACGTCGACGCAGGCCATTTTGCTGCTGTTTGATGTTGACAAAAAGCTTTTCATGTGCCATTTCCTGGCAGTCTTCTCGCTCTGCCATAACTTTGCTCTAACTGAAGCGATTTCTATGCAAACAACTTTTGCGTTTATTTTAGTTATTTTTAATACATTTTGTTAATGGCTTATTGAAACACATACAAAGCTTTCAGACAAACACGCTCATCTCAAACTCTGTAGATAACTTTTGCAAATGATAAGTGGCAAATGTTGATTAAATGTTTTAAGGTTAAAACACAATAGTTGGATTTACGCTCTGAACTTTAGTCAGTTCATTCTCACACATTTTGATACATGTATTTCAAAATATTTATTAAATAACGTTTTAATGAGAATGTGAAATAATGTTATTTAATTTATAGTAAATTGCCCAAATTACCCATGAATAAATAAATTAATTTTTAAAAGTTTACCCATTAAATTTAGTTGGAGCTCGTAAAATATTTTTGACTAGTCGTGTTCTGCTAAATTCACATAATTTGAACATGTTCTTTCATGTCCCTTGTTAGAATTTAGTGCCCACTGGCTTTTAAATTATTGCCCCGTATTCTCCATCATCATTTTCAAATTGTGCTCTATATATTAGCTCGGGTTTTCGCTCTTGTTACTCATGTTCTTTTTTTTTTCGGATTTTGTTTTTGTTTTTGACATGGCTGTGACTGTGCTTTGACTTTTTAATTAATGAAAAGATTTTTATTGCCATGGCCATAACCGAAAAGGCAGTCACGTGTGTCGACTTTGGCTCCATAAAATCATGGCTGACAGCAAGCAACGCGTTGGGAATGACGACGAGTTGCCCAAGTACAAACATACATGAGCTGTTCCAGCCAAAGAACACTGATAAGCGCAGGGTCGGTGGGAGGGGAAGCCTCGGAAAAGTGGCGCCAAAAACATTTGACAAAATGACGTATGAATTTCAATGCTTCCGAGTGTGATATAGAGAGAGAAACAGAGAGAAAGAGGAGGGAGATAATTTAAGAGGCTCAGTTAAAACATTCGTTATGATTATGACACTTTAAATAGAAGCTGAAGAGACTAATCGATAAGCTTTTAAATGTTATCGATACTGGCACTTTAGCAATTGTTGGGCTACGATTTAAAACTTTCTGGTAAACTTTAAATGCTTTTAACACTGTTCTTTGATAATAAACTATTTAACTGTCGTTTAAAAGAGTTTTTAAAAACTACATGTGTGATTACATTTCTCTTGTAGTTCTTAAAGAACAATAAAAAAAAACTTTGGCTAAACAGCCCATGTTATTCTCATTAAATAGCTCTATTTACCTTTAAAGTTTCTCCCCCGAATGTCCTCCACAGAACTGTCGACAATGTCAACTATTGCCATTAGCAACAAGGACAGGCTTAAGGACCTCCTCGCACATATCACTCATGTCACTTGTGCAATAAAAAATATGCAAATTAGCCCCAAAAACCGCAGGCGACTTATTGTTGTTGTTGTCACCGGGTTTTTTTAGTACCATTTAAGCACGCGTCAAAAATGGGCAGAAAGAAAACGAGGGGAACCCCAGGAAATTGAATTATGCTGATTTAAAAAAAAAAACAGCCGCTAATGAGCTTGAATAACGGTCACTTCGCGTGTTTTCGCTGTATTTGTTACTATTGCTTACCTCAGCCAAGGATTCTGCTTCTTTTGCTTCCCTCTGTATACTTGGAACTAATTGCACGTAGTTTTTTTCTTATTCTGGATTGAAAAATTTGCTAGCGAGAATTCCGAAGGGAATTACATCAATTTCATCAACTCTCTCGACTGACTGTGTGTGTGTGTATGTGTTTGTAACTATGTGTGTGTGAGTGAGTGTGTGTAACGGTTAAGTGTTCTCGCGGCAAGACAACAAACAAGAAATGTGCAACAACTGTCTGTCAAATGGGTAATTTGTTAAAAGATAGAAAATTTGTTTATCTTTCGAAAGCAAATTTTGAAACTCAAAACGCAAGGCCAACTACGATCTGCAAATGCGAATGCGTATCGAATATGATTGCTTCGACATCGGACAGGTGTTTTATTGCAGCAATCAAATGATTTCCCATCGCCAACAATTCCAATTCCTCTCGTTTCTCTTTCTCTTTCTTGAAGCGGGGGCGGAGGTCGGGCTAACGAGCCCACGAGCAAAACGCCTGCACCACAGCAGCTCCCCACCTGGCCCCATTAACGGCGGCCTACGTGAGGCGGGTAGAGAACCGAACCAATGTGAGCAATTGGGAACAAAAGACGCCATAAACTGTACGAATGCAGCATACTCTACTTTTGCATTTTGATGTTTCGTTGTGGGTTATTCAATTTAGTCTCAGGTAAACGTTTTATTTCTGTAAAAGGATCAACTTTTATTACTTCTGTATAAAGAAGAAACTCTTTATCAATTGATTACAAAATACTTTCCACAAATTATTCAGACCCTTGAGTAAATACTTGTTTATCATACAAGTCTGCATTTTTACAAAGATTTTAAGCTTAAAATTCACACAATTTACTACACAATGCAAAGAAATTTACTGAATATCATGATTTAGTAAAATAGTCTTTAAAAGGGAAACACTTTAATTGAATGCATTTAATACGCCTGTCAACTAGTATTAATGAAATTTACTAAATTTCTTTGTTTGAATAACTGCCATTTGTTCTGTATATTATTGTAATTACTTTTAATATAAATAACCTAAATATTTTTGGTTAAGTTGTCTGATCTTAAATAAATTCAAAAGTAAAATAGACTACATCAATTGGATTACATATTTCATTCCTCAAGATTTGCGTAATAAATCATATTAAAGCAAAGTCAAAAATAGTTTAAGCAAGAGTGTGCTACAAAACACCCTGTACAACAGAAATGAAAATCATCAACATAATTGCTAAACTTTCCTTGAACATATACAAAAGGATATATTATAGAAATTGCTATTCGTTGATTTATTTCTATATTGAGTCAATATACCCTGTGCGCCAATTGCTTTTGCAGGGTATTTAAAAGCGAACAGAGTTTACAAATTGTGCCTGTTGTAGCAATGTTGTCTCTGCTGTTGTTGCTGCCGCTGTCGCTGTTGCTGTTACTGTTGTGTTGTCGTTGTCAGTTGTCTCTTGCTGTCAGTCAGTCAGTCACAGTCTCCCTTCCTCTCTGTCTCTCTCTCTCTCTCTTTCGCTCTGACCTGTTCTCCCTTGTCAGCTTAATGATGCAGGCAGCGAGAATTCAAGCTAGTAGTGAGGGGCGTGGAGAAGAGAGGAGCAGAGGCAGCCGAAAGACAAACCGCCAAACAATCAGTTGGCAATTTTCTTTTATATCCGAATGAATGTTGAAATACTTTAACTGTTATTTCGTGCATACGTGCATATAACCGTTATAATACGGTTAACAGGTAGAGACTGCGGGGGCCGCGGGAGGTGAAACATAATTATGTTGAATCACTCACGTATCTGAAGGATACCCAGCAAAAAAAAAAAAACAACACCAACACCAAAAGATACCAAAATCTGCCACAGACAAAGCTGTGCGTGTTTCCAACTGTGTTTGTGTGTGTGGGTGTTGACTTTGTTGTTGTTGTTGTCTGTGGTTGACTGTGGCAGCTTTTGTAGGTGGTAGGTATGCGCACCTACAACATACATATGTCGCTGCTTCAAGTGGGGGATCAACTTTGTTTGGGGCCACAGCGCAACATGAATCGCACTTTTCGAAAGTATCCCTCTCCTTCTCTCCCTTCTCCGCCCCATCGAGAACGTGCACTAAAAGTTTGCGCCACGAAGAATCAGTTATGCGTCTAAGTAGACAGCCGTCTTATGGATTAAAGAGATCAAAGCCCGCGGGCAAATCGCAGTTTGTAATTGAGAGATTTTACATGTAGAGTGGAAATTTCGTGAAAGCAAATTCGTCTATGGCCAAATTGTCTAATAAGTCTGGGGCATAAATTTACATAAAATAATATTGCACACTTAAAAAATTTTTCTTTATCCATTGAAAAATTTTTTTTTTACCAGAAAGATTGCCATGAAGTCATAAAATCGTAGGTAGATAAAGCAGCTAAATCTTAATTATTTATTAGGTATTTTTATATAAATAACTAGTTATTTTAAAATCAAAAGCCATGACAGTCAAAGAGCCAAATTTGCGAAAGTTGAGCAAGTTTGAAGAATATTTCTAGATTGATAAAAAAATGTATTGTTGGAAAAGATTGAACTTGTTATATTTAAAATAAGTTCAAGTTTGATGAATATTTCTCAAACTTCCAACCAAAAATATTTTAGAAATGTTTTAGCAATAAAAGTAGTCGACTGCATGAATAATGTTTTCAGATTAAGCAAAATTATTTCTATTCTATTTAGACAATAGAAGTGAAATTAGCTCTTTTAAAATGTAGTCCAATATAGCTCTATTCAGTTTCACATCTAACCCCAAAAATAGTTGGGACTTTTTACAGAGATTTAGTGGTCTCAAAGCCAATATCGTATTGCAGACAATACAAGAATTTGTCCTTAAATTCAACCGCAAAAATCTGCTCAAAGTCCAACTAACTACCGAAATTCAAGATTTGTGGCGTTCTTCGCAATAACAAAAATGCTGCTTCCCTTTACAGTCGGATTGTATTCCCAGAATAGCTCTAAAGATGCTCGTCTTTGTACTTATTGTACTTATGTAATCAGGAGCACTTCTCGTCACAATGAATAAACGAGTATTTGCATTTGAGTGTACACTCACACTTGCACTACTCACGACACTCAAAGAAGCGGCTGCTGTTCGTCGGTTTCGTCTCGTTTTGCAGGAGCATTTTGTGCGACGTTCAATGCAATCAGCAAACGCAGACACATACGAACAAATTTCACTTGTCATAGCGTCGGGCGGCAGATGGAACTTCAGGGCACATTAAACTCTTTGGCGAGCAGCGAAAGCAGCCACAAAATCCACACAATGACTTGGAACTACCGAAAAACCTCTAGAAATTCAAGTAATTGTAAATACGAGAGCGCGTGAGGAGAGCGCAGGAAGGCGAAGCAGAAATAATATCATATAAGGGAGCGTAAAGGGGAGGGGGATGGGGGAGGAGGCTGTGAAGCAGCGTCTAGGCAAACAACAACAGTAAACTGAAGGATACAACTGAACTTGACTCTCTGCGTTGCAAGCAGCAGCAGTTGCTGCTTTTTTGGTGCGTTGAACTTGGCCAGCAAGCAAAGCGGCCTAAATGTGCTGTACGCCTTCCAACAGCTCACCGCCCCACCGGCCGTTGTGGGCGTGGCAAGGGACCACACTAGCGCCACACTAAATGCCACTTAAGTGAAATGAATTGCAAAAAAACAAAAATAAGGAGAAGTAACACAAAAAAGAATATCAACGCCAAATAAGCAAAAAAAACCTTGTGCTTTGCCTCTTTTGCGTTCGCCGTCTCCCTCTCAGCTTGTCGCCCTGAGAATTGCATAGAGAGGCGAAGCTAAAACTAAATATTTGCACGGCTAGACAAGACTCCGAGCGCCAGAACAAAGCAAAGCAGTCGAAATGTGTAGGATGCGACTTTGCCGCGCCCTGAAGCCCCCGCTTGCTGCCCCTTTGCTCCCCTTTTAGTTGTTACTCTACTTGGTTGCCTTGCAACCCATTTTGCACCCCTCGCAGTTAGCAATGCGTTTTAGGCATGCCGGAAAATTCCTTTTAATTGCGGTTAACTCAAATTGCACACTCCAAACTCAGCACACACACATTCTACACACACATATGCAACACTTGAGGACGCACCTTTTTAGCACTTGTCGCATTTTCGTTTACTTTTACTTTGGCTGCATTACTGTTCTTGGTTTTTATTAACTTAGTTTTCGGCGCGTTTTATGCTTTCAGCCTGTTTCACTTTGTTTTTGTGGCTTTGCAAATAGTCGAGAAGTACGCAAATTTCGTGTGTGTGGCACATGCAACGCGTGTTGTGTGTTCTACGTGCGCAACGTGTTGCGAGCTGCTGGAAAACTCTGCGCGTACTGAGCACGAGATGTGACTTCATGTGGCCAGGCCGACAAGGGCCACAACACACACACATATACAGACACACTCATCGTGCAACAAATTGTGGCCTGGGGGCAAACAGCTGATTTCGTAGCCGGTTTCCTATTTTTCGTGTTTTCAGCGTAAAAACTGCGGCGAATTTACTGCAGATTCGCTCGCTCTCTCTCTCTCTCGTACGCTCCTTAATTGCTCCTTACTCTCTCTTTTTCTCTTGCTGTCTCGCTCGCTCTATTACTAGCTACACTGCGCGCAAACAGTATATGACTCCAGGAATATTTTATTACTAACTCTATCTCTAAATTATCTCAAGCTGTCAGCTATTTTCTCCGTTTCTTTATCTCCATAATTTATATATTTCCGCCTCTTTTTGTCTCTATCTCTTTCTATAGTTTTTCGCGCCTTTTCACTGATTTTTCTCTCACTCTTTCAGTGCCTTGTCTGCTCCTGTTTTAAGCTCCTTAACTTCTCTTGCTGCCTCTCACTCTTTCACTAACTGTTCGTTGTTTTTGTTTGCTCCTCTCTTTCTAAATTTCATTCTCTCTCTCTCTTTCTCTTTCTCGCATACTCCCTTTGGCATCTCTGCGAATTCGCCACAAACGCCGCCTAGTTTCTCTAACGCATTTTTGTTTGTACCTGCGCACTGTAAATATCTTCTCTCCTCACTCCCCTCTCTACCTCTCTCCCTCTGTCGCTCTCTCTCTGTCTCTCTCTCTCTCTCTATTGCTTTTAGAATTTTTCGCAGAGCGTTTAATTTACATGCATGTTTCGCAGCCAGCGGCGACCGCAAATGCATTGAACGCCACCAAAAATGTTATGTCGCGGCATGCCCCCAATTTAGTTGAGTAGCGTGCCTCCCGCTTCCCGCTCGCGCTTCCCATTGCACCTACCCGCAGTTGCAAATACAACCGCAAAAGTGAACTGAGGCAGGAGCCGGCAAGTGGGCGCTGTTGGTGGCGCAACAGTAGCCCACACTTGACCGCTTCAATGCAGCAAACAGCAAACAGCAGCACTCGAAAACCACACACAGTTCGCTTGCTTGGTTCGCTTTGTGCTGTGTGTAACATGCGGCGTATGAGTAATGTTAAGTTCCGCCTGCAGGCAAAACAGCGCGTTCTTGCTGATAATAATTATCACCCGCTCAACAGCTCTACAGACAATCAGACAGAGAGACAGACAGACACTGAAAGGATTTCGCAGCGCATAATTAGGCACAGTCTGCGAAACGCCCACTTGGACACGCCCACAAACTACTGTGTGGCAAAAGCTGGGAACAAACACAACTCAAGCCACGAGGGAAGTTCTAACGAAGCAGTTATTGAGCTCAACTTAAGCATGATTCAATTAGCTTTGGGTTCAGTTTGCTAACAATTTGTATTAAATACATTTTTATAAGTTACGTTGATTCCAATCTTACTTATAGATCAATTGAACATATTTAGTCAATTATTTTGACAGCATATTGCTTTTATAAATATGATTTATATGATTAGTAATTATATTAACCATGTCTTCTAGATAAATCTTTTCAAGTCTGTGCATAAATTGTATTAAATTCTTTAGGAAACGCAACATGGTTTATAAAATTTTGAAAAAGTAAATACCTAAATATAATTTCAAGAAAT
>JAWNPP010000054.1:0-102422 GCA_035047445.1 Drosophila siamana
ACATATATATTACATACAATATTGAGCAGTGACAAATGAACCTCGTCACACTGTGCGCTGTGCAGTCCGTTGACCGGCAGCGGCCCCTTTTGGGCGCAGTCTCGCTCGCCTTATTGTCGGACTTGGGATTTGGGAGGCAGAGATTTCAATGCGGATTATTCCCATTCAGTTGGCGCACGTACGCGATGCATTGAAGAACGCGACGGCAGCAGACAGCGCAGCAGAGACTGCAAAAACAACAGCAAGAACAACAGCAAAAAGAAACATTTGCTTTTGAAATCAACCGACAATTTCCAATTAATTGAGTAGTAAATGCGCCGCTTTGGTTCTTAGTTGCGATTTTTACTTTTTTGTTTAAATGCTTTTGTAATTCGCCGCCTCACGTTGACCTCTCTGCCAACGCTAACGCAGACAACGCCGCGTGACGTCAGCGTTGACGTCGACGTCGCTCTCGCTGTCGACGTCGCTGTCGACTTCGCTGTCTGTGGGTGGCTGCAGAATTGAGCGCGCGAGCCATAAATTAATATACGAACCAATTTGTTTGTGTTACAACGGTGTACTTACTGTGTATGAGTGTGTGTGTATGTGTGCGTTGTGTAAAAAATAAATAAAGACAGTGTAAGTGAGAGCGAGATAGAGAGAGAGAGAGAGAGGGTGAGAGCATGCAGCATGTTGCCCGAATAAATTGCGTATACGTAAACACAAACAACAACAGTGACAGGCAGCACCAAAAGTTTAGGCAAATGAACACATCAACAACAACAATGGAGCGCTTAAAAATCTATGCTAATTAGCAAACACAACAAAAATGCGCTGCGAAATAGCCAAAGAGAATACACAAATCAATAGGCCATCGAGACTTTTGAAAGCCGCTGCAGAAGTAATGGAAATTTTAATAATTCTCAGAAGTTGTAAAGCCAAAAAGCTGATTAACTGTTATGTTGCTTAAATACTTTCAGCTAGCTGTGAAAACGCTTTGAAATCTCAGTTTCCCATTGTATTAAATTATATTCGATCATATGAAATATCTTAGTTTGAAATTACAAACATATTCGATGTCAATGAATCTAGAAATTGCTAGCGATAATATAATATAATGATTTGTGCAAATATTTCAAACTGTGCCTCTCTTCAACAAACACATTATTACTGCTCAGCTCTTAATGCAAGTTTTTGTTTGCTGTGAAAATGCTATACAATATCAGTTTGAAAGTACAAATATTTTATATTTAAATGCATTATTTAGGCATAGAAATTGTTGCTAAAGTATACAACATTTTTTTTTTTAGAATATTTCTGTTAAATACTTTCTTTAGAACTTTTCATGTGTCAAGCAGCTGTGAAAACGCTATAAAATCAAAGTTAAAAATAAGAATTATATTAGATTTAAATGCATTTTTAATGCATATAAATCGCCAACAATAATATACGGAATTTGTTTAATAATATTTTAAACAGAATTCTCTGATGTTTCCGTTAAACACTTTCTCTAGAATGCACGTTTTTATTTGCCAACGTTGTCTATTAATAACTGTAGTTTAGCGAATTATTTTTGCACGGCATATTCTATGAAACTTTCGCCAACCTTTCTCATGCAAACTTCTTTTGTCGCGCGACTTCAGCACGAATCGCGAATTTGTCTTGCTCCACATATTTTCATATTTCTATTTATTGAGTGCCCACAACGAAGAGCAGCACAAATTTCCATGACAAACTTAGCAAACAAATGCTGCTCACTTTTATTTTCTCGAAAATATTTGAAATTATTATTAAAATTGAGCGCATTGTGAAATAGAAATTTTGCTGATATTATCGCCGCAATTTGAATTCAATGAATCGTCTCATTAATTTGCGCATAATGTGCAGCGCTTGTTGAGAAATTCGTAGCCCTCATTTTGAACAAAGCAAATTCATTTCAATTTCAAAGAAAAGCGAATTCTTATCGATGGCAACGGCGATTGCACATGAAAGATAACTGAAAGAAGTCGCTTGCATATCTACTGCAATTAGTTGCTGTCGGTTGTTGTTGTTGTTGTTATAGATATATTGAGTGTAAGTTGCGCAATCAAAGAGTCGGAAAATGAAATACATTCAGTTGCGAGACGCGCTTTGTGATAGCACATAAAAACCACAGCGACAACGGAAGCGAAACCGAATGAAATAAAACACGGAATACACAAGGAGGGAGAGTAGGGAGGTGGTGGTGTAGAGATGGTCTAGTTATGGAGGTGCTAGATTCTCGTTTAGCGGGGAAATTTCCCGTTTTAATGGCATTTTAATTAGGTAGCGAATGTTAAGTGTGCTTGACTGCAGAAGGCACACAAAACACTTCGCGAGTTTGTTGTGTGTTGTGTGCAGATTTCTAGAACTCTATTGCTAATTCAACTGTGAACTGTGCTGCACTTGCCACACACACAATGTTGCATAATCGCGGCACTTCCCACTTGCATCACGTGCACATTTCACACTTCTTTCCCCTTCGCATCGTCTGGCACCTGGCAGAGGGAGTCACAGTTCTATTTACGCCACCACAAACGTAGATGATGATGATGATGATGGTGATGATGATGTTACAGCAGCAGAGAAATTGAAAGGCATTAAGTACCTTTAAAAATAAAGCAAATACTACTAACCGCATGGCCCAGTAGACAGACGGCTACTACACATGTATATAGCGTGTATATAGCATATCTGCTGTGGGTCGGCACACTTTGTGCGTCGGAAGCTGCTTCAGTTTCAACTCGTAAAAATTATTCAAGTGTGCGCACACACAGTCCGACAAACAAACAGACAGATAGACAGATAGATAGATAGAGACAACTACGCGCAGCTGAAAACAAAAACCAAAAAGAATCAGAAACAAATCGAACGAAATTACGCACGAAAAATATCTTGAAAATGCCATAAGTTGTACGTAGATAAATAGAGAGAAAAATACACTGCGCCAAGTGTATTTCCGTGTTGTGTGTGATTGTGTGTGTGTGTAATTTGAATGCACTGCAATCAATTTGTTTGGGCATATCGAGTGCTCAATTGATAAATTGCCCCCTAAAAGCTAAACAAAAAAGGCTACAAAATCATAGAAAATAGTCTTAATTTGTTCACAAGTAATGTAATTCAATCCAAGAAGTGTCATTAAAAAATACATTTAGCATGTTTTGTCAAATCCCCCTCACAAGAACATTGCTATACAATTTATGTTCAAAGTCTCAATTTCAGTTTGCGCTGAATTAAATGTTTGACTGTTTTAGCGGGTCATTAAGTTTGAAAATTGCGTTTGAACGTTGAAAAAAAATAAACAGTTTAATTTATGATTTGAAACAATTTCATGCGGCAAATTCCATTTGAGATTCTTCACAAAATAGAATAAATATAGCAAAAAGTCAAAATATTCGTGGGCAACTTGCACAAATTTATTTGTTTGCTTAAAAGTTCAAACAGCACTCACAACGCCGTGAGCTCTTCATCTGTTCGACTGTCAGAAACGCGTTCATTGAATAAATAAAAGCATTTCTCTCGTTCTGCGCAGAGCGCAATCATTTTTAGTTTCAAGCGAAACACGCCAAATGCCACAAAAATATATAATTAAATATGACATTATATATTTTTTTTTTTTTTTTTGCAGCGCAACAGCAACACAAAAGAGTCCAAAGAGACCAAAGTGTGCTTTGTTTATAGATTTATAATTATAGGATCTCGTTGGCATTTATTTTTAATATGTGCAATAAATTTGTTTGACTTTCAAATCCTTGACTTGAGTTCGGATGCGACTTGGTCTTGAATTCTTGTGCTGCTTGTGCTTTCGATCGATGTTTGTTTTCATGCGCTTGCTGTGTTTGCTTTGCACTCTCTGCTGTGCCACACACTAGACTCGCCTCCCCTCTCCCCCCGTCTCACAATACTCCCACTACACGTTGTTGTTGTTGTTGTGGCAAACTGCGCCATGAGTATTTTTAAAATGATCAACAGACGAGCCTCATTATGAATCCCATCGAATACTACACTACACTACACTACACTTTTCCTCCGGCTCTCCTCCTTCTTCTTTTCTTTTACACGCTGCGTTTTTTTTCTTCCCGAGTTTTTCTTTCTGTCTGGTTCGCGTTTTCTGTGTTCGTTTTTCTGCCTATATTGGGGGCCCGCTTGGCAGCTGGGAGCACAGATCGTGGGCCATTCCTTGATCGCCAGTTGAGGAAAACGGGAACGCGAGCGCTGCGAGCAAAAAACAGAAACAACTCGAGTGAAATACTGTCGAAAGATGGCGATACAAAAAACTGACGCGTCGCGAGCCAAATTCGAAATCTAGAAACGTAGAATTTTCAATTTTCCAACTCGCTGTGTGTTTTGTGTGTGGCCAACAATTACGTGAGATATATATTTAGGGTATATATATATATATATATATACAGATAGATATATATCAAAATTGTGTGCAGCGTCGGACGCGTGTCAAACTTATGCCGGGCGGACGTGCTTTTGCTGTCGCTGTCGGCGTCGCAGTCGCAGTCGCAGTTGACGTCGCTGTCGCCGTCGACGCTGGCGTTGGGGCTGCTTGAAATGCCGGTTGGGGCATTTGGCTGATCCGGCTGGCGACGCCGCATGGTTCAGTTATTCAGTTTCAGTTGTGTTTCTGCCAGCGAGTCGAGTGACACCGAGAGAAAGAGCAAAAATCCCACAAAACGACGACAAACAAAAACAACGACGACAACGACGACGACAATAATAAACGAGCAGCAGCAGCAGCAGTAGAAAATATAAAAAAAAAATAAAGGAAAAACATACGAATATAGTAGAAGCAATTTGTAGATTTAACTGATTGAACGCGGCGAACGCGGCGTATGCGTAATAAGCAGACACAGACTGCAACCAGCAGCAAGCAGCAGGCACAACAAACAAGCAAACAAACAAACACACAAACACATAACAAACTTATAGTATACATAAATATAAATAAAGTGCTCGTTGTGACTTTCTTAGTAAATACAGTTTAACAGGCTTAAACCCAGACCTAGACGATGCCCAATAATCGTAATCGTAACCGCAATCGTAATCGTAACAAGCGCAACAAGAATCCAAACGCAAATCAAAATAAACAGCAGGAAAGCGAGCAATTAGAGCAGCCAACGACAGCAACGTCAGCAGCAGCGACAACTTCATCATCCTCTATAGCTGAAGATCATTGGCATAATGATGATAATAATAATGCAAATTCTGGCAGCATTTCAAATGGGTCATCAGCAGCCAGCGACAGCAGCACAGTTGCTGACGGGGCTCCGGCGAGCATAGCGAGCAACAGTAACAACAACAATAACGAGGAGGAGGAAAAGAAGGAAAGCTGCCAGCAAGCGACAAGCGCAGCGCCAGTGAATCAGCCAGCAGATCAGCCAAAAGATTTGGCAGTGAGTCAGCAGCTAGTTGAGGCGATTGAAGAGATTACAACGCATAAAGCAAAGGAGTTGGCGGAGAGTAAAGCAGAGCAACAAACAGTGAAGCAAATAACTGAACCCATAGTTGAGGAGCAGCCAAAAAAACAGTCTGAGCAGCAGCCTGTAGTGCACATTGTGCCTGTGCTCCTGGAGCAGCAAAGCCCCGTGGAGAGCAGCGCAGCGCAGCCAAAGCAGCAGCCAGTTGTGCACTTGATACCGGTGACTATTGAGGGAGAAGCGCAACAAGCAGCAAGCAGCGAAATGGGTGCCAAGCACTCCAAGCAACAGCAGCAACAAAAGGAGTTGCCAGAGCAGCAGCAGCAGCAGAAGGAGCAACAGGAGGAGGCTGTGAAGCCGCCTGGCAGTCCACGGCAAGCCAAGGTGATAGTGCATCGCATAGTGCGCGAGCCAGTCGATGAAGTAGATGGCACTCAGCAGCAACAACAGCGAAATCATGAGCAGCAACAGCCTCATGAAACACAGCAACAACAGCAGCCACAACAGCAGTTTGTCGCCCCACAGCAGGCAAAGAAAGAGGCGCCCACAACGCTGCCGCTGCAGCGCAGCACAAAGGTGATTATACACCAGATACGCGTGGAGACGGACGAGGAGGAGCGTGCACGCAGAGGTAAGCCCACCATAGAGGAGATCAGCAGCAGCACAACAGCAACAGCAACAGCCACAACAATGCACAGCAACAGTAATGGCAGCATTGCCAGCAGCAGCGGCACTTTGTCACCTCCACCTCGATATCTCGTTGAGTCGCCGTCGCCCAAGAACGTCTCGCAACTGACGCAATTTGGGCGATTCGCGCGCGATGTGCAGATTCAGGAGCTGGAGCTGAACAGCGACTGCAGCTCGGGCGAATTCAATTGCAATGGCATGCAGTCGCCGCTGGTGTGCGAGGCGGATTCCGAGGTGGAGACGGAGGCGAGCACACCACAGTCGGTGGCTGTGGCAACGTTCTCGCCCGATGTGCCGTCCAGCAGTCGAGCGGAGCAGCAGGAGCAGCTGCGTCAGAGGCGTGTGCAGAAGCGCGTGGCGCTCGAGTCGCACTTTCTGCCGCAGCTGCTCAGTCCGCGCTACCTGGACAGCATACTGGAGGAGAACGAGCTCGCACTCAGTCGCAGCTCCTCCGCCAACGAGGCGCGAGCAGCTGCAGCTGCTGCTTCAGCTAACGCGGTGGCTGCGAAGGCCAACGAAACGTTTCCGCGCAGCCAACTGGACTTCAGTCGTCGGCACAGGCGACGCGAGGAGCCGGTGGCTTTGATGCTCGAAACAAAGCTGCTGGAGCAGCCCAGCGATCTGGAGAGCTGCACACGACTGCAGAGCATGCTGTCGCCGCAGTCGGAGGACGCTGAGCTCGTCTACCTCAGCTCGTCGGCGTCGAGCAGCGTCTCCGACCTCATGGAGCTCGAGCTGGAGCAGGCGGCCGCCCTAGCGGAGCGCACACTCGTCGACCTCGACACGGACGCCAGCAAGCTGATCAGTCGGCCACAGGACGGCGGCTGCAGTCCCGCCACCACAGCCTCCACCACCGAGCCGATCAGCTCGGCCAACGAGACGGAGACGGAGACCGAGGGCGAGTGCGAGGTGCGTAGAGCTCAACTAATCAACTAACTGAGGGGAGGAGGAGGGTCGATGTAATCTGAGAGTATTAGAGGGTATCAGAGGGTATCAGAGGGTATCAGAGGGTATCAGAGGGTATCAGAGGGTATCAGAGGGTATCAGAGGGATGTAGTCAGCAGAGTTGAGACCAAATTAATTGCTTTGCTAGGCAACAGCGAATGAAAGAATCTATCGAGCATGAAGAGTTTCAACTGCCACCAGCTGCAAAGTGTTCAAGAAAGGCAAACTTTCTAAATAACCTAATGGATAAATCAGATAACCATATAGTACAAAATAGATGGAGTCTACATACAACTCTAGCTCGAAGAAAAGTGCAAGTAATTGGCTAGATTTAGTTTATTATTAGCGTTTTACAATATCAGCAATGGAAAGTTTCTTATTTTATTGCTTAGCTAACTATACTCTCCAAATGTTCAATAGTTTGCTCGAAGAAAAACAGTGAAAGCAACTAAGGTATATGCAAAATTCCATTACAAATTTCTATTGATTTATTTTAACTATAAATTACATATCAGAGTTCAAGTTTTAATTAATTGATGACATTTCAAATCAATATTTACATATGATTGACAAACGCTTAAATGGAAAAAGTGTAAATAATACAAGTGCAGACTTTATTGAAACTTAATCAAAGTGCTTATAACAATGCCAAAATTTATATGTAAATTTACAATTTGACAAATAAATGGAACAGGCAACAAGTTAATATGCAGCAAAATAAATAAAACTTGACGCTCAATTTGCCGTTGAGGCCTTTGAGGAAAATAATCAAAGCTTGTTGCCTAAAGCACATTTCTATTTATTTGTATAATTTTCTAATATGCGCTAGGGAAATGAGTTTGAATGACGACTTATTTAGACACAAGTTTGTTCAACTTGCGATTACGATGTTCACGAATTCGTGAAGACAATTTAAAGAGTCTATTGAATGTGCTCATGCTTGGCATAGAATTTAACCAATTGCGGGTGAAACACTTTAGAAAATTCTTAGAAAAGTGTGCATAATTTTCAATGTTGATGTATTTAGAGGTGTTTTGTGGGTGCTAGCGAAATGCGTGTAATTAGGCAGACAGCATTTAGTGGTGCAGCTACTAATGGGGTCAGCAGTTTGGCGAATGTTTTCGCTCTCGCTCTGTGGACTGCGCTATAAGCGCGATGTGGGCCATGTTTATGCGTGGCACGCAAAGCCAAATAAATGGAAATGCCTAGCGATTTTTATTGAGTAACAACAATAACAACAACTAACACACATCGAAGAAAGAAACAAATGAAAACAACTTGAGCCAAGCGAACAACAACAACAACAACAACAACTATTGCAGGTCGAAACGGAAGTGGACACGGAAACGGAGACGAACGCGCCGTCGAGCCGGGAGAGCACACCTGTTAACGCTCATCGGGCGAGCGAAGAGGCGACGCCGACGCTGACGTCGACGCCAGCAGCGACGCCAGCTGCGATATCGCCCACGCGGGCAGCGGACGAGAGAGAGACGACGACGACGACGACGTCGATGGCTAGCGAGCTGGGGCCGAGCAAATTGGCCAACAGTCGAAGTGCAGCGTCGTCGCTGTCGGCAACGCGCGAGGAATTTGTTCGCAATATGGAAAAAGTGCGCGAATTGATCGAGATGACGCGACGCGAAGAGAACGCGACGGCGACCGCGACCGCGACCGCGGAGAACGTGACGAGCGCGAACGGTACTGAGTTGCAACGTAGGTCAAACGCTTCCCCCTGCCCCTCCCCATCGCCACCGCCACCGCCTGTGCCACCGCCACCCAGCAGCATGCACTATCCCACAAACAACGTGCCACTCACTGCAGAGCTGCTGAAGCGGCAGGAGTCGAACGATTCGCATGCCTCCGACAGCACACAGCACAGCCAATGCACGGCCATTCACATGGCCTCGCCACCACCAACCACCAGCACCACAAACGCACCACCCACGCCTCCCACACGCCAACCACAGCCTCCACAGCTCCCACAGCTCCCACAGCTCCCACAGCCTCCGCAGCAGCTAACAGCAAAGCAATCAACACAGTTTGAGGAGCTTAGTGCAATCTCGCAATTTGCAGGCGCATCTGAGACGGAAGCGGAGCGCATCAAGAAGCTGCGTCTGCTATGCACCGAGACTCTGGCCTCCATGCCCTACGGCGAGCAGATGCTTGAGGAGCTCGCCAGCGTCGCCCAGACCATAAGCGATCAACAGCAACAGCAACAGCAACAGAAGCACGAGAATAATAACCACAGCAATAACAACATGCCTTATCCCTTGCCACAGCTGCCGCACATCGGTGAGCTGCAGCTGTCGCTGGACGGCGGCAAGCAGGACGCCTGGTTGGGGCTGCCCACGCAGGCGGATCCCAAGCTGCTGGTCTGCCTCTCGCCCGGCCAGCGAGCGCTGGTGGGCAACGCGGGCGCAGCGCCCGATCAGCTGCTCGATGCGCACGAGAAGTTCGTGCAGCGTCGCGGCTACCACGAGCTGAGCGCCGAGCAGGTGCGCGCCTTGGACGGCGAACAGCAACTGAAACTGGAGCAGGAGCAGATGCTGAAGACGGCGGCGAAGATGCGTGAGTTGCGCAAGAGTCTGACGCCCACAGAAGAGCTGAGGCAGCAGCAGCAGCAGCAGCAGCCACAAATGTCGCCAGTGCCGCCGCCGGTGCCAGTGAAGAGCGCGCAGACCGCGGCGAAGGCGAAGAGCCAGCCCGATGACGCAAGCCAGCTGATCACATCGACAGCGACATCATCGTTTGAAAATAAACCGCAACAAGCAGCAGCAACAGCAGCTACAGCAACGGCAGCCACAGCAGCTGAACAGCTGCCTTACTCATTTGGCCAGCGCACGTCCAGCCGCACAGAGCAGCAGAGCAGCTACATGAGCAGCAGCAGCAGCAGCAACAACAACAACAACAACACGGCCAGCAAATTCCCCGCCAGCATGGAGAGCGAGCTGGCCCGCATGTTCCCCAGCATGGCGCAGCAGGGCGACATCTTTGAGGAGCAGCGCAAGCGCTTCTCCAACATCGAGCAGAGCACAAAGCCGAGGGCGGCGGCGGCGGCGCAGACCAAGCGCTACTCCAACATCGAGACGAGCAGCTACGAGTCCCAGAAGCGCACCGAGAACGGTCAAGTGGTCTACGACTACAGCAACAGCAACAGCAGTCGCGAGCAGCAGCAGGACGGCGAGCAGCCAGCAGAGGAAACTGCAGGCAAGTTCCCAGTGAAGCAGGTGGTGCATCAAATACCCATCCAGCTGGCGGAGGACGACGTGGATGGCGTGGTGCCGCCGCCAGTGCCACCGCCGCCAGCAGCGACGCACATTATGTCAGCAGCCAAATTAAACGGCCAGCCAAACACTTTCATTGATGACGCACAACAATTGAGCACTGAAGAGAGCAAGAGCAAGAGCAAGAACAGCGACGACGCTCTCAGCGCCAAGGTGAACAGCAGCGGAAGCAGCTATGAGGAATTTCGGCAACGTGCCAAGGCAGCCATCGAGGCGATTGCTCAACCCAACGGCCACCAGAGCGCCCAACAACCTTTGGACAACGAGAAGCTGTTCAAGGACTTCGACGCGCTGTCGCAGCAGCTGAACGCCGAGCTGCAGACGAGTCGCGTGCAGCGCGAACAGCGCGACAAGTCCGCCTCGCTCTACGATCTCAGCCGCCTGACGCAGCACACCAGCAGCCAGAGCCAGCAGCAGCTCGACCAGCTGCAGCAGCGTCGTCACGCTCACATGCAGGAGCTGGAGCGTGAAATCGAACGCTCGGCGCGCGCTCGCCACGAGCGTCTCTCCTCGGTGCCGCGCAGCAGCAACGACGAGCAGCAGTCGCAGCAGTCGCAGCCGCCACCTGTGGAGCTGCGAGCGCGACGCGCCGAGTCGCTGTGCAACCTGCAGCCCGAGCACGTGCCGCGTCCGCACAGCTCCGCGGAGCATTATCGCCTGTCGCAGCAGGACGATTGGTCGCGCTATGCCAGCGATCTGGGCTACTCGGAGAACATTGCGCGTCCGTTTGCGCGCGAGGTGGAGATCTGCTATCAGCGCCAGCATCAGCGGCAGCCGCTCGGCATACGTGCGCCGCGTCTCTCGGCGAGCACGAATGATTTGTCGAGCAGCAGCTACGACAGCTACAACGCCTACGGCGGAGCGCGGCGGCATGCGCCCATGTTGCAGCAGGCGCCGCCGCAGCAGCGACCGCACTACGCCAGCTGCTACTCGATGATCGAGCGTGATCCCAATCCGACCTACATCAGCACCACCTCCAGGCGTGGCGTCTCCCCGGCGCCGCCAGCGCCAGCTGCGCCGCCTGCCTACGATCGCCAGCAGCGACGCGCGAGTTTGCCGCGTGAGCTGCACGAACAGCAGCTGAAGTATATACTGAGCAAGGAGGAGGAGCTGAAGCTGGAGTTTGAGCGGCTGCAGCACGAACGGCGTCGCCTCATGGACGAGATGCAGCGTGCGCCGACGGTGCTGCAGGCGCCGCCGCCGCGTCGCGACAGCTATCGACCAGCGGCCAAGCTGCCGACGTTGAGCGAGGACGAGGTGTTCAGGCAGCAGATGGCCGAGGAGTGGATGCACAAGGTGGCGGAGCGCGAGGAGCGGCGTCAGCACAAGATCATCAAGATCTCCAAGATCGAGGACGAGCAGCAGCATGCCACGGCCCAGGAGCAGGCGAACATCAGCGACGAGTTCCTCAATCGCGTCAAGGAGCGTCGCCACAAGCTCGCCATGCCCGCCGACAGCGACTGGGAGAGCGGCGCCGAGTCGCAGCCACAACCCGGCAGAGCTGCCGGGCAGCCGGGCAGCGAGTCGGACGCGGAGGCGCCGCCGTCGATGCGTGTGCTCGAGGGCCAGGCGGAGGCCAATCTGCGTGAGCTGCCGCGCCATCTGCGCGAGTTCGCCAAGTTCGCCAGCTGCGAGCAGCTCGACGGCGGCCAGGGGCAAGTGGAGCGCGTGGAGCAGCAGGAGCGCAGCGAGACGGCCACAGAGAATTCGCACAGCAGCGCCAGCAAGAAGTCGAGCATCGTGAAGACCTACAAGGTGTCCAGGCTGCCGCCGTCTGTTCAGGGTGAGTGCCAAGCGCAGCCGGAGCCAGCGTTGGGCGTTAGTCGCCACCAACGCTATCGCTGTCGATCGAATACCGCGCAGCTCGTTAGTCGTAATCTGCAACTAGGCAGCATCAGCAGCAGCAGCAACGCTTCTGTAGTAACATCGCCTGACTCCTCAGCTGCTTGTGGTTCCAACGCATCCAAAGGTTCCTGTTCCTCCCCCAATCCCTCTCCTAGTTGCAGTCCCAGTTCCACGCCGTCCTCGGTCTCCGCCGCCAGCGGAACGTTGGACAGCAACAATAACAACGTTGCGAGTGCGGGCGACACGTCGACGGCGGGCAGCATTCTCAGCACGGCGCTGCTGCTCGGCTTGTCCGTGCTGACGGCCTGGAACAAGTTCAGCTAACTTCCCAACCCCTCCCCCTCTCCTTTCACTCTCCTCCCAGCACTCGGCAAGCGACTCGAATTTATTCTAGGACATTTACTAGCACACTTTTTGAAGCGCAGTAAATGGCAACTATTGTGCAAAATAGGTTGCAATCGATTTAAATGAAAATATAACGAAAAGACTCACAAAACCAGTCTTAGCATATTTTTGGTCTTGATAACTTAAAAGGAAAAGAATTCGATGAAAATATTGGTTAATAGCGAGCCATTATTTTTTAAATGTGTTCAAATTTATATATTTGAAAATCCGCTTCGTTTTATCGCACATAAAACAATTCACAGCCTATTTTTTGGTCTTTTAAACTTAAAATCTTAAATAAGCTATGCTAAAATTGGTTTCAGTAAAGCAAAATAAATTGTTACAATTTCATAAATATGCGACAATTCATTAAAAAAAAATTATCTTCGTTTCACAAAAACAAAAATTTCATAGCATACTTTTGGGAGCTTTTGTAAATTTGAACCCAAAAGATGACTAAACAAATGTTGGTTAATAGAGAGCGAAATAAATTACAATTATTTCTAAATTGTGCTGGAAAAATATTTAAAAGCACAGAACTCATAATATTTCATAGCCTACTTTTTGGCGTTGGCAAATCTGCCCACAAATATGCTATGAAATAAGCGTATAAGTGTTAACTAAATGGTCTGCACATGTTTACAAAATCGAATTCAATTTGTTTGCTAGTAAATTGCCGAATAAAATCCAGCGATTGTTTACTTTCGCGGAGTGTATAATTAACTCATTGGTGATGGCTCATACCCCGACACCCGACACACAACAAATTGCTGCTCATCTCACAAGCACCACACATCTCTTTCTCTCTCTCACTCGCTCTCACTCTATATATTCGCATTGAAATGTAAATGTGTTTGTTGTTGTAGCAACTCTCTCTCTCTCTCTTTCTTTCTATTTGTCTCTCTGTCTGTGTGTGTGTGTGTGTGTGTCTCTCTTTCTTTTGTATATCAAATTTCTCTCTATCGCCGCCCTCACACAGACGACAACAATGAAAACACCAACAGCAACAACAACAACAACAACAGCCAGAGCAGCAGCAACAATCACATAATAAACAACATGAACAGCAACAACAACAGTAATACAACACCGACAACAACAACAACAACATCCAGCCAGAGTTGTCATATAGAGCATGAGTCCAATTCCAAATCGAGTCACGGCTCCATTTCGAGCCCTGGCCGAGCAACTCCAACAACGTCGCCATCGTCGCCATTTTCCGGCCACTTGCATAGCAATTTCGATGAGCTCTTTGGCCATTCGCCTTTCCGCTCGAAAATCATTGAGGAGTTTGACAAATATTGGCGCAACTTTGAGCACACCTCGTAGACCTCTTCGACCGACTCTGATATCCCCAAAAATTGCACGCGCAGCAACCTTTGTTCAATGGAACCGCCAG
This sequence comes from Drosophila siamana, assembly GCA_035047445.1. Lineage (NCBI taxonomy): Eukaryota > Metazoa > Arthropoda > Insecta > Diptera > Drosophilidae > Drosophila > Drosophila siamana. Next base: position 13,968 of record JAWNPP010000054.1, read on the forward strand.
CAAATGCTTACATATTAATACTTTCCCTCGCCCTTCCCCCAAAAAAAGATATATATATATTTATAAATAAAAAAATAAACCACCCTGCATAAAATATACTCGATCCTGCAGCATGCAGCCTACTCTTAACTTAATCTACATATATACAAAAACCCAAGAAACCAAAACAACAAATTTGTTCCAATTGAAACTGTTGAATAAAATGACAAATGATTCTTGTGAAAAATTAGTTAATTGTTTTTTGAAATTAATACGAATTATTTAAATACTTCTAGTGTTCTTGAATGTTTAATAAATGACAAAACTTATTAACCAAACTCAAATTGTTCTATTGTCTTTATTATTACCATAATTATTATGTTTTTCCGCATGCTCCATCAAATTCTTTATAAATATGCAACCTATATATCAATGTGTTATATATCTTAGACGTAAGTTTTATCACGAGAGAATTTGCTTGTAAATGATGCATTGCTTGATTGACTAATCCTAGATTTATATACATATATATATCGTAATGTGTCTGACTAAAACAACCAAAAATCTCATATCATATCAATCGAAAGTAGTTGAAAATCGGCTTCGTATTTGTGGCAATCATAAACAGTGAGCTTTGAATGCATTTTAGAGCTTCAACTCGAAAGCTCACGAATTCATCAACTATCGAGAATCTTTACTCAATATTATATACGATTTATATATCATAGATTTATTGATTATGAATTATTTAAGTGTTCGCTTTCTATATTTTTAAAGAGCTGCTTAAGCAGCTCATGCCCATCGCATTGAATGGCAAATAAACCGAAATTGATGCCGTTTATTTCGTATAAATTATATTCTGAATCATAATTGGGTCGATAACTGAACGATTCTCATTAGCGAGTGCCACATGAGCATCTTTACTCATCAGAGTGGCAATCGAGTCGCTGTTCTTTGTATTGCACATAAAACTCGGTGCTCAAGTGTCCCCCGCTAGAGAAGCCAATTTGTAATGCAGACAGACAGACAGAAAGACAGACATAAGTGGCTCAATCCCAGATCCCAGCAACTGTCCGCTGTCCGCTTATCTGGGGCAAGCAAGTGCATTGAAGAAGTAGGAAAGGGAAGGGAATAGAAGTTGAGTTCGCGATTAAGCGGAAATTTTAATTAATTCCATTCAATTGCATGACAGCAGCACAGCGAACAAGCGATTCGTTTGTTTTGCACAATTGAGCACAGGGTTCTTAGACTAAGTGCAGCATGTGGCATGCTTTGTATGAGACAGAGAGAGAAACAACAACAAGAACAAAACAAGAGCGCACACTAAATGAATGCCAACATTTTGATAGCCATAGCAATTAAATCCGAGAGGCCGAGACAGCAGCAAGAGCAACAAGAGCAGCAGCGACAGCAGCCGCAGCCAGCAGCGACAGCGACAGCGATGCCAACGACGTCGACGACGACGACGACGCCGCCAGCGATGACGGCGAAATTGCGTATACGACCCCAGAAACAGACGCGCTTTCTGCTATCGCCGCAGCAGCTGCAGCGGCAGCGACAGCGACGCAGCTGGTCCGAGAGTGATCTGCTCAAGGAGATCGACAGCGAGCTGCAGCTGGCCAAGGGCTTTCTCTTTGCCAACGGTCAGTGTAAGCCCAAGATCCCCACTGACTCTTTCTCCTCCTCCTCCCCGTCTCCCAGTGTCTGTAACTGTGTCTGTGCCTGTTTCTGTCTGTAACTGTGTCTGTTTGTGTTCCTGTTTCTGTTTTTCTGTGTCTGCCCTTCAACTGTCTCTGTTTTGGAAATGAGCGCAGCTGCTTTTGCTAGCTAATTGGCCAAATTTGTGTATATAACCCACCAAAAATACAAGCAAAAATAAGTATGTGTATAAATAAAAACATATTGTTTTAGTTGCGCTCGTTTTCGTTTCGTTTTAATAATCGCACTCGTCGTACTTATGCCATTTTTATTTTTAGCCAAATATAATTTTTTTATTTCACCTGCAGCCCGAAAAGTATGCAACAGAAAATCGAATTTTAAACGACCAGAAATTGTGTATACGACGTGAGCAACACGCTGGTGTGAGCGACTTTTGGTCATTTGGTAAAACTGTGAAAATGTATCTTTATCTTTAGCCTGTCTGGCAAAATTTATGGCCCCACTTCACAACATCTCTTTCTCGCACACACTCTCTCTCTCTCTCTCTCTCTCTCTCGCTCTTTCTCACTCTGATCGTTGTTCTCAGCGGCTCTCGCTGGCGCTCTTTGTGCTCCAAAGTGTGAAGCGGAATTTTGTTGTTGCTAGTTGTTTTTACCACTTGCCGCGCCACCTTCCTGTCTCTGTTTACGATAGCATCGGCATTTTGTTTATACTGAATATACTGAAAAGTGAACAGAAATGAAAAAAAAAAAAGAAAATCAAATTTGACGAGGGAACGAACATTCAGCGCATTTGTTGTTTTCTTTCGCCCGCTCACACAAATTGAGTTTTTCATCTAGCGACGGCTAAAAGAAAATTTGTAAGAAAATCCAAGCAACTTGTACAATCTTTTCGCCTGGCGTAGTCGTCGTCGTGTTTAAGTCGTGTGCGCAACGCGAAGGCGCGTGAAAAACAAAAAAGAAAAAAATACATATATATACAAATATTATATGTATATATTGTTATATATATATATATAAATATATCAAAATCAGCATCATAAGCAACAGAGGCAGCAGTCAGCGTCAGCATTTCTATATTTCCTTTACTTTCCGACAGCTGAAAATCGAGATCGAGTTCAAAATATGGGGCAGGGTTAGTCGAGTATTTTCCCTTTTTACATTGCAAGTATTTGTGTAAACGTACATTTTCTGTTTATGTCTGTGCGTGTGCTTAGCTCCTCAACGAAAGAATAAAAGTCATTCGAGCGCTTGTTTAATGTGCAGTGAAAAAGTGAAGTAAAGTGTGGTCGAGCGACTGCAAGTGCTCTTCGCCTAATTGTTTTCCGACGAAAGCAAAGAATACGCCTTATGATTTTAACGAGCATCATTCTGCAACAATTTTTGCAGAACACACACAAAACACAACAATGTTTGCGCCCAAATTCAAAGCACGCGCACCAACTGGCTCAGGTAAACGCACATCAAGTTTATATTCACCAACCCCAAAAAAAAAGATACTGTATCTCATGGATGCAGCCCGGCATTATGGGCGGCTTTTGTGGTGTGCAGTGCACACAAAAATGTGTCTCAAATCTCTGGCTAACATGACGTTTTCAATGGGCAGCAATTTATTTCAATTCAGTTTGCTTGTTTTCTTGGCAGTTTAAAAGCCTGACGAATTCTTTGATGATGTTTCATTGAAGGCGTCTTGAATTCGTGTGCGTGAAAATTGAAATCGAATGGTTCATTCAGAAAATCTCAATGCGTAACTGAAGACCTTGAAAAAGGGTGAAATACACTTGTGAATTGTGTCAGCAAAGAAATGAGTTAAACAAAGGTTTAAAATTAAACACGCTGAACAACAAATTAATTAAATGTTTAACTAGAAATTGTTAAGAAATTCAACAAATTAAAATTGGATTTATTCAAATTAATTAGATTTATTTTCTGTATTGTTCTCTTCCCATCTTGGCAACAGTTCATCATTTTGCCACTTATTCCACTTGATTATGATTGCTTTATTTGTTTAAGACAAATATTCTAATCAACTTTCCTTTTGCTTTCTAAGCATTTTTTCTTATTTATCGAAATTTATTGGCACTTATTTATAGATGATTCAGTTAGCTTTCCAGTTCTCATTATGACGTTGATAATGCTGATGATGATGATGATGATGATGATGGCGATGATGATGATGATGGGGCTTGTTATGGTGTACATATCATTGAGTCTTTAATAGAAGTGAACTTGATTTTTTGCTGGCTGGCGAATGTTTATTTTAAATATTTAACATTAGTTCATGTTAATTGTGCTGCTTCAAACTGGAACTGAAGGTGTGCGATTTCTCCATCGTACATTTTCTTTTTCCATTTCCATTTCCATTTCGTTTTCGTTTTATTTGCGTTTACTTTGCGCTAAATATATAAAATGACGTACAATCCAAAAATGCTGTTGGTCGAGCAATATTTATTACAATTTATTTGTGTGCAATGGAATTGTTCTTGTTAGACGCAACGCCCACGAAACGGCGGCCCGCCTTTTACAGTATCCATTAAAAATGGCATCCTAACGTAAACATCAAGCAAAATCCAGATGGAAGAGCATTTTTAATGAATAAGTCAGCTAGCAAGCATATAGTGGAGACGATTCTGATGATGTCCATGAATTTGATTTGTTTGCTCAGCTTTCTGCACACCTTATGGCGATCAGAATGAAATGATTCGATGTGTTGGCGTTGCTAATCCATCAAAATGCGTATACGCCCGGTCAGCAGATCAGCGTCACAGAAAATGGTCCCCGCATCTTTCATCCATGCCAATAGGCTGGCATTATTTTAGTAGCGTTTGAGTTTGGGCTGCTTACGAGATATTCACAGCACTTTTTTGGGCCATAAAGGCGCCTTTATTTATTTAAAGCATTAATTTGTACGCTGTTATTTTTAAAATCTTTCGCCGCGTTGTTGTTCTTGCGATTGTTACTCTTTGCCTTCCTCACACCATGGTGCGTGAGTGTGAGAAATATATATGATTCTATTTATTTTTTATTTTATTTTTTTTGCGGAGACTTTTAGTGACTGCACATAATTTATGGTTATTATAAAATCTGTTGAACTTGAACATTCTTATTGATATCTCGCTGCTGTGTGAATGGAAACTGAGTCAATGCTGTTGGCGGGGATTTAGTTGGATTATCGCAACGATTAAACAATAAGAATCTTAATTAATTTCTAACCATACTTTTTTTGTAGCTTTATCAACTTAGTTTTCTCGAACTATCCACTCGAACTGCGCTGACCTTTGCAACCTGCCCTACCTTTGAGCTCTCAAGTTCCAATCATGCAACTTGCCCACAAAAGGGCTCCACGCCACCAGTTTCCCCTCCACCCCTTTCAACTGGCAGCGATCTGTCTGCTCTGCATTCACTCCATAAATACTTTGTCCACTTAATAATGGCATACCAAATAAATCAATGCAGGAACGCTGCTCAATTTGCCCCAGCCTCAGCAGTAACAATGGGCGCACCTTCCACATAACCACATATACTAGGCTGGGTCACAATGCTTCGACGGCTGCCAGGTCGCGACTCTCCACTCCCTTATTGGCGGCAGAGCCCAACAATCCAATCGCCAGCCCCAGCCCCAGCCCCAGCCCCAGCCCCAGCCCCAGCCCCAGCCCCAGCCCCATCCCCATCCCCATCATCCCAATACCACAAATGAATGGGCGCACGCACAGGTTGCTGTCACTTTAACGAACAGCCTCAGTGATGGATGTGTTGCAAGGCCATGGCGTAGAACTAAAAATATAGTTGCAGACTGCATACCCTGTACCGCAGCAAGCCTACAGTGGGGTATTTGAGACTAGTCGAATGTAGGGATTAATACAAATGAGTTGGGCAGGCATTAAAATGATTAAAGGATTGAATTCTTGTCAAAGTAAAAGTCCACAACTTGTGGCAAAAAGCAAACACCAATAAATAGTTCATAGTATGGATTACGACTCCATAGAAAATTATGCAACTATGTTCACAGTTTACAAGGAGAAATTGCAGTTAATATTTAACTCGCAAGTTATATTAATTTCAAACATATTTTCATCTAAAGGAAAATATAGTTTTTTAGCAAATGTTGATGACATAATTAGGGGCAAGTGAGAGACTTATATTTATTTAAATTAATTGTACTTTGTGGTGTACTTTTTGTATTAGACAAAGTTTATTTATATATACTAAATATACTTTGTACTGCAGTTGTTTATGCTTATTATTCTGAGCTACCCTGCAGAGCATTTAAAATTCTATCTGTTTGTTTTAGATGACATTGGCTCCATTATAAAATTGCAGGTAGCCATGTGAGTTTCCTTTATGTTCGTCTACACGTCGATAACTGCTTTGGCGATATTTCCATTTGGCGAATCAATAAATTTCACATAAATCGAGAGGCAGAGGCCCAGAGCCAGAGCAAATGTCAATTTCCTAAGTAAATGCGCTTCTTCACGAACGAGCGCGGGCGCTCCTTGGGGCACACCCAGCTGTGGCAGCAACAACAGCAACAACAGCAACAACACTAGTTGAACCCCTCGCGAGTTTTTGTCTCATTGGCCAGCGAAATTTCCGTTTGATTTATTCTAAAGTGAGTGTTAAAGCGGAGGTAAAAGCCAAAACTAAAAAGCAAAAAGCCAACCGGAAGTGCCAAGCCAAACGCACACACAAACACACAGTGAGCAATAGAAAAACAAAAACAGTGCAAATCGAAACCGTTTCACAAATTGTCTTTTTGGACAACGAACAAAACAACAAAAACAGAAACTACACAAAATACCTCAAAACCAAAACAAAATTTGTGATTGACTCGTTTTCGCGGGGGATAGAATAGAACTCCACAGAGACTGCGGGTGCTCTTGTCGCAGTGCATGAATGGTATTCATGAGTGTAGTTTAGCCGCTTAAACATCCGTTCCATTTCGCATTGCACGCATAATTGGCGTTCCACCGAAAATACTTTGGCTTTGTTGTTGTCGGTCGGAGGGATGGAGGGATGGGAGTGGGGGACTCTGGCAGTCCAAAAAACTAAATACAGATCGAATAAAATGTTGAACTGAAGTGCGCGCTTCATCGAGCACGCAGCACACACAGAGCACAGAGCGCACACAGCGCTCCCACATTTGATTGCAGTCGTAATTGATCTTCTATTTAAAATTGCTGAACGCAAATAAAGCACGAGCGAACGGTCGGCACTTTGGGCAGGGGAACGTGTGTTGAAGGGGGGAGGGAGAGAGAGAAGGGTAAGGGGAAGGGGAAGAGGTCGCTGCGCCTGGGTGTGTTTAGTCGTTTAGCAGTCGCTTGTGATTTGCGCCTTTTGTTTTGCTTCTTCACATTTGTTTTTTCCTATCCAGTGAAAAACAAAAACGTTACGCTTTCCCAAAAGCGACGGAAAGAAAAAAAAAATAATACAAAATATGTAATCGTCGAGCTCTGGTCTGCTCGACGTTGCCGGCACACGCAAAATTCAGTCGCTTTGAGCCGCGCGCGGAGTCAGCAACTCAGCCTCAGTCAGAACTCGCAATCGCAATCGAAGTCGCCATCAAAACCCCGTTAAATATATTAACTATATATCACAACAGTGTGTGTGTGTGCTAGTGTGTGTGTTGTGTGTCTGTGCGAAGCTTGCACATCCTGTGTGTTGGGTAATATTGAAGTTAATTTCGAAAATCGAGCAGCGAAATGCGAGTGATTCATGATCGGTGATCGAAAGGACTGTGATTTTGATTGACACGGGCAAAGACTTTGTTTGATGCGATTGTATAATTCGATTAAGTGCCGATTGAATTAAGACGTCAGTGGCAGCCACCCACAACAACAAATAGTATTATATACACCTCCTCTATATATATATAGATATATATATATATATGTGTGTGTATGTTTGAACGCAGCCAAAAGCGAAATAGGTGTCAATGTCTAGCAGCGTCTAAGCGCCCAGAGGGCAGTGCGAGTATCTCTAGCCAGCTACATATCTATCCACAGCATATATATCTTGATCTATGTGCGTGTGTGTGTCTGTGTCTATGTGTGCGTCTCCTTGTGTGTGCTTTTACAGGTGGCATATAAATCTGCAGAGTCCAAGATTTTGACTGCGAGAGTTGCTCCAAGTGTTTCTTCTCTTTTTTGTTAAATGAACATCGAGCTAAAAATACAAACATAATTAATTTGTCCGACCAAATAGTTAAACGGCAAATTATGAGCTTAAGTTGTCTAGAAGAGTGACAAATGCAAATGTGTATTATAAATTTGCACTAAAAAATATACACATTTATTTAGCCGACAAGCTTGTAAATTAAAAAAACAATAGTTTATAGCTAAAAGAAAATTATAAAAAAAAATTAATACAAAAACATTTTGTATATATAAAAAGAGAAACAAATTTGTATATTTTGTGCTTTAGCAATAAACATTTCTACAATTACGAAATCAGTAATAACTGAAATATGTTTTTTTTATTACAAATAAAAACTTATTTCAAGTTGGGAATTTCTTTTCGAATGCAGAAGGGCTTAGCTTGGGAATTAAGTTTATGTCTTAAATGCCACATTAGTGAGCAAGTGAATTAAGTAAGCTATAAATACTTTTTTTATTTTATTAAAGAACCACTTCTGAAGGAAAGTCAATTTCAAAGAGTTATACGCATGCTATTTTTAGAAGCTTTGTTTTTTTATAGAACACAACTTACCTACAAACTTATCCGTTTAGCTGTTGTATTTTTAAATTAAAAGAGAGCACACTTAGTCAGGCTCCACTGTGCCTAACAATTGAAGTACTTTGTGTCGCTTCGATTCAAATATAATTTTATATCAGACCGCCGTCTGTTGGGTATTTCTTGTTCTTGTTGTATGCTGTGAAAAAGTCATTTTGTAAATTCTAAACATGCGCCAAATGCTCTGACTCATCCAACAGCATTTATATACCTACCGTGTGTGTCTGTGTGTGTTTGCGTGTGTGTGTGTGTGTTTATGTTGGCTATCTTTGTATGCGATAGTTTTTTTCTTTGGGGTTTTTGTGGCCAAATTTTGAATGGGTGCCAAATGCGGCTTCCTTGGTCGTATTAATTATTGCTGTTCAACGTCGCGATGTTTGTTTGTCAATTTGTCTTCGCTCCGTTTGTTGACTGCAACATTTATTTCTGTTAGAAAACGGAAACTACAAATAAAAAAAAAACCAGGCGAGCATAAATTTGTTGACAAGTGTAAATGTCAGCAAAAGCAGCCAACGAAACCTCAACTCAACTCAACTTAACTCAACTCAAATCTACTCGAAATTGAACTTGCGCCCCTGAAAATGTCATGTGTTTGCGATCTGCCACCTGTCTGCCACCCCCTTGCCCCACCGTGCCCCACCTTGCCACCGTCATTAGTGTCACTCGAGCCACCCACGCCCCCAAGACTCAACAAATCATTCCCACTCTCGACAGGCGTCTGGACACCCAGAAGTCAAACACCACACGGCTCCAGCAACGATCTGGCCAACAGCTGCTCATCGGCCGCCCCAACGCCCCCGCCGCCTCCCACGCAGCCCGTTTGGACGCCGCAGCCGTCGCCAGCGCTCAGCGGCCGCAAGGAGTTTCGTCCCGTGCGCTTTGAGTCGCCCACCTTGCCACGCCGCTACACGGCTCTGCAGCAGCAGCAGCAGCAGCAACAACTGCCGCCACCACAGACGACGACGTTACCACCGTGGTCCTACACAAACGGCAGCTGCCCCCTGCTGAGTGCACCGCGCAGCAACACCACAAACGTCAGCTCGAACACCTCGGACTACGCCGAGACCGATTGTTCCACTCAGTTCGGCCCTGTGGCGCCCTCCGCCAGCGTCTCCGACAAGATCAAAAGTACAGCCCCCTGCCACAAAGAAAAGCACTCGCAACTCTGTTGAACTTGGGGTTGCAATCTCGCCTTAAACAAAGAGCAAATCGTTTTAAACAGTCAATAGATATACAAGTAGTCTATTAGGACTTTAGTTTAGCATATTGTTAATTAGCATGTGGAGCCTTAATGCATATAAAATTTCAGTATTCCTAATCAAGTAGATTGCGAGTTTTCACTTTCAACATTTATGTTTTTCGATTGTTTGAAGAGTCACATTTAAACAGCAGTTTAATAAAAGTTAAGTTCACTTTTAGGATTCCAATATCTTCCCAGTTTTAACTCGAAATATTTACATTTTTCGAAGTAATTGTATTTTGACTTTTACTATTCTAATCAATTAAAATGAAATTCAAGTATTCTGCAAGTTTTCAGTAGAAATTATAGAGTCACAATTGAATAATTGTATCGACACATTTACAATGATCTTCACTTAAAATTACAATTAATTTGTATAGACTGCAATGTTTTATTTTAGCTGCAGCAGTCTGCTTAATATTGCAACTATTTTCAGTGAATATTTGAGTGCTATTTATTTGACACTTTGGCTTATATTTAGTTGCTCACATGTGAACAGAAATCTTTGAACAGAAGATTTGATCAGTTTTAAACGTAAATCTGCAGACACAGCTCAATTAGAATCTAAATTATATATACATCTTTATAACTTTAAGACAAATGAGTAAATCGCTAAATTTAACTCAATTCTATGGTTCGATAGCTTGAAGGAAATTTTAGTTAATATTATTAGTAAATTTATATAATTTGCTCATTGTTTAAGTGAAAGTTGTGTTCCCAATTCGTTCAACTCGTTGGTTATTTGTGCCTGCGTTTAATTGTAGCCTTGATATGAGAGTTTCTAGTGTCATGTTTCACTCGTATTTCGCTGCTTCGGATAGTAATTAGTTGATTAGTCGCTTAGCGGCATTTGTGCGAATCATTTTGCTAATGTCAAACATTTCTCTTATCACTTTCGCCCCCCGCGTCCTTTTGTCCCCGCCGCCTTAACGCTGTCAGCATTTGAACGCTCCGCTTCCACGTCGGAGCTGCACAGGCCGTTTGTGCGTCGTCAGCTGTCAGACAATAGCCGCGCCGTTTACAGGCCCAATGAAGTCAGTAAGTATGCATTCAACAGGCCAACAAAAATGACCAAAAGTTCGCGTCGTGCTACACAATTAAACTCACAGAGAAGGGCAACTTGAATTGTGTTTAATAACTGTTGCACACAACCACACACTTTTTTGTTGTTTACACACTTTACCACCCCCCAACCAACCCCAACGCCCCAAACCCTGCCCTCTGATTATCACAAACCCACAAAACACTAAACTAAATGCAATCTACGCGTTTACAGTCTACAAAGTCAAGCACGAGTATATGAGCGAACCGGAAACGGAATACGATCGTCCGCGCAAAATGGCGCAATTAGGTCGACGGCAGTACGAAGGCATCGGTCCGGTGACCAACGATGGAATGCCCATCATACTTCGATCGGTAAACAAATCGCCAACCAACACACAACAACCAACGATCTCTCAAGTCTCTCCTCTCTATCAAAACAAATCGTGTCTCTCTCTCTCTCTCTCTTTCTCTCTCGCTCTCTACTTGAATGTTGTGTACGCTGCAGGAGGTCCAGGAACCGCATCAGCATGAATGGTACAAGCGACTGTATCAGACCATACATAAGCAGAAGAATGGCGGTAATTGTTGTTGCCAATTTGCTCAATTTTTTTGGGGGAAACTGAAGCATTGTCCTTACACATTTTTTTTTAATCCCAGCAATTTTACCCGTGCCTCCTAATTCCTTTATAATGCTTCAGTTTTGCTGCCTGCTCGATTAGCTCTAATCATTTATCCCAACCACCACCAACAACAACAACAACAACTTTCTCTCTGTCTTTCTCTCTTTTTTTCTGAAAATGTGTTTGTTTCCAAATTGATATCATCCCATAAACGCTTACTTAAAACACAAACAACCACAGACGATTTCGTGATACGCTACAAGTGTCCCAGAGGTGATTCAATAATATTCTTCTAATCTATATATAAATTATATATAAACTGTACTCTTAACTCTTGCCTAAGCTTGCCCTCAAAGTACTCTTTATGTATATAGTTTTGTATCTACCCATCTTCATCTCAAAATCTTTGCTATCTGCTTTGCTCTACCAGATACAAAAGTCGAGCGACCTTTAAATTGGTAGTCCTTATTAGTATTAAAATTTGCGGAATTTTCATTTATTTATTTTTTGTTGGATGCATGCGATTTTATTGGTTTATTTCCAAGTGCCGTTTAGCTCATTGATCGATTTGGATTTGCTTGTTACTAAACTTTTCACACTAATCGCAACTAATCAAAGGTCTAACTCATGCTAACCGCTCTAACATCATGTCCGCCGAACATAACACGCCAAACAACAACAACAACAGCAACAACAGCGATAACAACAACACCAACACCAACAACAACATCAGTAGTAATTTCGAATGTTAACAATTGTCGCGTACTTCCCCCCACTGGACTAATCACATTCTCTCCCCCCACAAAACGCAGCTCGTGCCTCGTACAAGAGCAATGGTTATGTGTCTGAGCCCGAGCCCAACTACGATTCCGACTACTCAACTCTGAAGTACCGCTCCCCAAATCCGCTACGTGTGCAGTCCGTTTCCTCGGCTGTCAATGTGCGCAACCTAAATCAGGACGATAAGTGAGTGAAAGCTTCGAATTAATTATGCATTTTAAGCACAATTCAGTTTGAAGCTATTTTTTAAATAAATATATTATTTTATATTATGCATAAATGAATCAAAAATGACTAAAATGTCCGTTATAAGCTTTAAGCGAAGACGATAAATATTTTATGGATTAGAAACATTAATAGATTGCTCTGAGATTCAGATTCTACATTAATTTAATTTATACGTTTTATTGTTCTTTTGAATACTACACTTTATTTTAATTTATACGTTTTATTGTACACAAGTTATAACTTAAAAAAATTAATAGATTCAAATTCAGATGCCTTTAGAAACTATGTTTTTGCATTGTTATGAATTTCTAATTATTTTATATCTTAAATTTTTGACATCTTATTATTATCGTGAATCAATTACATTTGAATATTCATTAAATAATATTATATAAATATCGTCTAATTTAATAATAAAAGCATTTAATTAGTATGAAATACTTATTTCCTAATGATGTGCAATTTAAAATTAATGAAAGTATTAATCAACAAAAATATACAAAATAGAGTCAAATGGAATTTAAATTATAATATAATAATACATATGCCTCATATAAAAATAATAATATTTAAAGAATATTCAAATGTAAAATATTCATGATAATAATAAAAATAAAATAATCAAAAATTAAAGATAATATTGAATCACATTAAATTCTAGGTAATATTTATTTTAGTGGAATTTATATTCCATAGGATTCTATTAAATTCAAATTAAATTAGTTTAGATTATAGATGACATTTATTATTATATTGTAATTTATATTCGATATGATCTTTGTTCAATTAATTTGGATTATAGACAATATTTATTATTAAATTGTAATTTGCCTATGTCTCTATTGAATTAACTCTTTTTTCCTCAGTCTTATTTGAATATTTTCTCTGTAACATCTTCGATTCTCAATGCTCTTTTCAGGCTGTATGGTACTATGCCCAATCCGATAAAGTCGGCATCGAACGCATACAAGAATCAGCCCGGTCGCATCGAGAACTACACAACTGGCCACTCGTCGGTGTCGGAGAAGGAAAAGAAGGAGGCAAGTGCCGCAGCAGCGAGCTTTTTGTCATGCTATGACACACGTACACACTACTACTACTACTCTACTCTCTACTGAACACTACGCTCCCTACCACCACCACAAACAGAACTAACTCAACCACAATAACTACAGCAGCAACGATGCCTAATGCTAAACAAACTTTCGATTTCCATCACAATTCTGTCGACTTGCTTGAACTCATTAAACTCTCTGCATCACTTCAATCGCTCTTTTCACGATTAAAACCCCGCCCATCATCAGCTCAGTCATGATCATAGCACCCATTTCTCACACACGTTCAAAATTTGACAACACGCATAGCAATTATTCTAACTCACAGCTCAAATTATCTTGTTCACAATTCTAGTGGTGGGACGAAGTGATGGACATCTTTAACGGGGTATGAACGTTAATCTCTATACTACTGTTTTTTTGTTTTGTTTTTTTTACATTAGATATAGATAATTTTAGTTGTAGCCTTTTGTCTTAAGTGTGCGCTAGAAGCACAAGTTATCCGCTGTCTCCGTGAAGTTATCCGTGCATCCCTGGCAAATAAAACTATATCTCTATTCTCTCTCTATACAATGTATTTCCCAATCTCCCGCTCTCTCTTTCCCACTCAATGCTGCACGTAAAGTGGCTCAGGGAACACACACGCATACCGCGAATAATTATAGAGTTCGTCGATGATTTTGATAACTATGCAGTAAGTTATGCAAACCTAGTTTTCATTTAGAGCAGCTGCAGGCATCACAAATCGTAGATACGCACAACTTTGGCACCTGGCAACAAAAAACGTTCTTTGAGAACTCTGCGTGTTTCTAATGCTTTCACTTCTCTTTCTAATTGCGCAGAACTTGGAACAATCGAAGCTATCGCCGCTCTACACCGAAGGCAATCTGTCCAGGTGAGTGAAACAAAGAAAATGTAGCTTGAAATCTCAGCACTAATTACCTTGATGTCAACCCACAGAGCTTTGGCCAAAGAGTCGGGCTACACCAGCGATTCGAATCTAGTCTTCCGCAAGAAGGAGCTGCCGGTGAGCAGTCCGCTGAGTCCCGTGGAGCAGCGTCAGGCCTACAAGAGTCTGCAGGCCGGTGGAGAGCCGCCGTTGCTGGGCTTCCGCAAGCCAGCGCCCGAGAAACCCAAAGGTAAGTTGGGACTGTCTATAAAAAGTAGTTGAACTAACTGTTGCTCTCTAAGTTTGAAGTTCATACTAATGGTTTAGACAAAGGTGTTGGCTCTCTCTCCCTCTCTCTCTCTCTCTCTCTGTCTGTCTGTTAACTCTTTTTACAATTGAACACATTGAACCACTGCTCTCACTTGAAGTTGTTGTTAGCCGCCGCACTGCAGCACCGTGGCACCTCCTCACTTAACTGTTGCAGCCGTGAAACGCGCGCTAATCTCGCTAATCGCCTCTCTTTCCGCATCCTGAACATAAAGAAATTGTGGAGGAGTTCGAGTTCATACAGATAACGCCGACGCTCACCAAGATACGCGTGAGCACCAAGCCCTTGGAGTCCGCAACCGCTTCCGTTTCCAATCCACCACCGCCGCCACCGCCACCGCCGCCGCCTCCACCAGCTCTCAACATGTTCACGCACTTCTCCAAGAATCTGCCGTCGTTCATACCGCTGAGCAAGAAGCAGCAGCAGCCGTCGCAGCAGCCACTGGAGGCGCCTCCCTTGCCGCCCAACCGCCGCTCCTCGTGCACCAAGAGCACCGTGAAGTCCCGTCACGATCAGTGCTTCCAGCCACCAGGTGGCGCCAGCAGCAGCAGCAGCCTCACCCTGCGCAAGGTCTCCACCGCCACCGCCACCGCCACCGCCAGCTCGACGACGCGCCGCGCTGAGCCCATCTGCCGCTCGAAGTCGGCGGGCGCGGTGTCGACGCTGCTGGCCACGCTGACGGCCACCAAGGAGACGCGCAGCAAGGACGGCAGTCTGGTGCGTGTGCAGCAGCAGCAGCATCATCACCGTCTGCGCTCCGTGAGTCCCGCTCGTCGTCCCACACGGCTGCTGGCGCTGCGCCAGTCGAGTCGCAGTCCGGTGGCCTTTGGCCGCAGCATCTCCAAGGAGCGCAGCTTCGCCGAGGAGAAGAAACGGCTCGAGAACACGCTGCCCGCCAATCGCACCAACTTCGAGGCCAGCACGAATATACTGCGCGATCCCTCGCTCAAGTCCCCGCAAGAGGTGCGCGAGGCTGTGCGTTGCTACGCCACCTGCAAGGCCCAACGCCACCAGCAGCAGCAGCAGCAGCAGACGGTGCGTAGCAAGAGCTTGCCACGTCTGCGGCATGCGAGCACCGTGAGCACCACAACGCGCCACACGATGTGCTTCCCCCAGGTGCGTCCCCAGAATCTGGTCGACTGCAGTCGCGCATCGGCGAAGAAGACGCCGCCGACCAAGAAGACGCCCAGCCAGGGCAAGCAACTGGTCAAGGCCGTGGCCACGGTGCATCGCAGCGCCTCCAACGAGAGTCTGCCGCGCAGCAACTCCACGTACTCCATCGACTCGCTGGTGCGACATGAGTACGTGATGCCCGTGGCGCCGCCCAAGACCTACGTGGGCCGGCCGAGGCTGCAGCCGAGCCGCAGCGAGGGGCACGTGCCGCGCAAGGCGAAGGCCAAGCCCAAGGCGAAGCCGGCCGAGAGCGTGCGCGAGAAGACGCACTTCTGGAACGACTACAATGCGCAGCAGGCAACGCAGGCGACGCACTCGCTGCCCCAAGTGGCCAGCAGCAGCGAGCTGAAGTTCTGCTCGCTGCACGAGCCGCCCTACGACGTCGGCGTCGGCGTTGACGGCGTCGACTACCCGTCTGCGGCGTGCATTGAGGACCTCGTCTGGCAGTACGAGAACAAGGGACAGCTTAGCATTCGCCCCGTGCCCGTCACGGACATTGCGCGCCCCCAGTCGCCATCGCAGGATTTGCAGCGTCGCTTCTCGCCCACGCGCGAGGTGCGCGTGCCACAGACGCCGCAACAGCAGCAGCGTGAGGTGCGCTCGCCGTCGCGTCGCCGCATCGACAGTCTGCGCTCCAGTCAGCGCCAGGAGCGCGAGCAGCAAGTGACGCGCGCCAGCAGCCTGAGCAGCGCCGACAAGCGGCAGCCACAGGCGGCAGCTGCCGCCACAGCGGGCAGCAGCAATGGGCTCTATCAGTGCGGTGAGCTGGCGCACAGCGCCACCTCGCTGACCTACCTGGAGCGGCACAGTCCGAGCTGTCGCTACCGCAACAACTGCGAACGCTTCACCGAGCTGAATCGCTTCTACAGCACGCTGGAGCGCGTGGGGCAGCTGGAGCGTGCCACCTCGGCCAGCAACTTTCATCCGCTGCGCAAGGACGCCGAGCTGCTGGACTTCGATGAGTGGCGCAAGGTGCGACTGCACGAGCGCGCCGAGAAGGAGCTGCAGTATCTGGTGGGCAAGCTGCAGGACGATCAGCGTGAGCGCGATCTGCACTATCGCTCCAGGGATGTGAGCGCCATCAAGTGGCGCCACGAGGCCGACCAGGCGCTGCACGCCAAGCAGAAGTCCGTCGAGGATCTGCGCGAGAACTTCGAGCAGCTGCAGCTGCTCAAGCGGCAGCGCGACGAGGCCGCCCAGCTGCCGCCCGTGCAGCGTCACTGGCGTCGCAACACGGTGGCCGACTTGGCCTCCAGCCTGGAGCAGCGCGAGCATCCGGAGCGGCATCTGAGCAACGATCTGGTGAGCACGCTGTCCAAGGATCAGATCAAGAAGATCACCCAGCAGCTGAACGATATCTATGCGGGCAATCGAGCGAACGCACTCGAGGCGCAGGAACACTGCGTGATCACCGTGGAGAAGGGCAGCAATAGCGGCGGCAGCCAGGCGCCGCACAGCCTCAAGGTGCGCTGCAACTCGAGCATCACCAAGGAGCAGCTGCTGGCGCCCGTGCTGCGCAAGCGCGAGGAGCAGCAGTCCCCAGGCGTTGTTGTCGTCGGCCGGGAGACGCGTGGCGCCGTCGCCGCCAAGCAGGCGGAGCTGACGTTGAGCAAGGCCCCCGAGGTGCCGCCGCGTCCCCAGCCCCAGCCCCAGCCCCAAGAGGCGCCGTCTGCGCCCTCTGAGCTGAAGGAGAACCCGGTCAACCAGAAGATACAGTACTTCGAGGAGCGACAGTTCGAGGAGCCGCCCAAGACCATCTACCATGCGCGCGAGGACAGCTCCCCCGACGAGGCGGAGGTGCTGCGCCTCATCGAGCAGAACATGCGGCAGCGTCAGCAGGCGCGCCACATGCAACACACGCAGCACGTGCACAGCGAGCTGAGCAACTCGCTGACCGACCTCAGCGGCGTCTACGGCGAGCGCAGCGCGGCGCGCGTAAATTTTCACTTGCACAGCCCGCCCGATCGTCCGCCAGACGAGCGGCGAGCAGGCGGGGAGGAGCCAGAGATCGAGGTAGAGGCGGCGCTTGGCTCGCCTGCTGGCAGCCTTGAGCTGTACGACGCGTTCTTCAGGTCGCGCAGCCTGTCGCCGTCACAGTCGCAGATCTCGGCGTGCTCCAGCAGCTATCTGCAGCGCGTCTACACCGGTGAGGTGCAGAAGATGCGGCAGAAGTTCGAGCGCATTCAGCGCACGCAGACCAATGAGCGGCGTGATTTTTTTGGGCTTAGCTCGCTGCGGAAGGCGCGCAGCGATCCTGAACTGCAGGCAGGATCAAAAGACGCCTTGGCGCATGCCCCGGATGCATCGCCCCCAACGCCACCTCCGCCCACCAACGTCAAGCAACGTGGCGGCCACAGCACGCCATCGCCGGAGCGCGGCAGGCGGCGACAGCGCGGTCTGCTGATGCCGCACATCGACATCATCAGCAAGACGGCGGCGCTGAAGCGTGAGCTGCAACCACGCGGCAGCCCCACGCGCAGCCACAGCAGCAACAGCAACAGCCACAGCCACTGCGGGCAGGTGCAGAGTCTGCGCAGTCGCTACGAGACGACGCCAGCTCGCTACTTGTCCACCTCGCTGGCGGATCTGCGCGACGTGCAGGACAACGACATCGCGTCGCACCTCAGCGGCGACTGGGTGGCGCACAAGCATCCGCAGCGCACGCCTGCGCTGCCACGCAAGCCGCAGCGCAGTGTGGCAACAACGAAGACGCCAGCAGCCGCTGCGTTGCGTGCCAGCTCCACGTCGCCCCCGCGGCCTCCCAAGGCCAACGACGGCGACATCTTCGCCAACCAGAAGTTCGATCCGCAGATGCATCGCCCCAAGGCGCGCTACGTGCCCGAGGGCGCCGCCGCCATCGCCGGTGGCGTCAACACCTTGGAGCGCATCAAGCGCAGCCTGGCGGTCACCTTCAAAGGTAACAAACAACTCTCGGTGCAGTGCAGTGCAGGGCAGTGGTTGAATGTGTCTCCTTTAGGTTCTCGCTCGCTGCTAAACTCGTAGTTTGTCGCCGCCGCTTTGCTTTTTGTTCTTCTACTTCAGGGGTTCTGCTCCCACTTACTGCTTTCCTCACACTTCTCTGCTCCCCCCTCCCAAACATACACTTTATCCCCTTCTCACATTGTTGTTGTTGTTGTTGTCGTCGGCCCAGATTTCGACTCGAGCGCCGCACCCCCGATTCCCCCTCAGCCGCCGCTCAAGGGCCTGAGCTACGAGCCCTACGCCACCTACGCGGCCACCTCCAATGGCGATCAGCCCGACGCTGGCACAGGTGAGTGAGCCGATCGCTCCCTCGATCCACGATCTACGTTCCTTGCGCTATCTGCGATCTGCCTCAAGGGTTTTGCCCCCGCCCTCCACACTAAAAACGCTGCTTCAGCTCTACTAAACCTAGTTTCTTATAAAGCCAACGTGATGCGCGTTGCAATTTAATTACTGAATTTAATTCGATTTTACGAATGTTCATATAAATGCATTTGTTTACTTTCTGTGGGCATATTTCATATAACTAATTAAGTTGGTCTTTGAGTAATTTGCTTTACAAAATAATATCATTCATTCAGTTTGTTCAACTTGAAATTTATTTTTAAAATGCAACTGGTCAACTGACTGTCCAACTTGTACAAAACTTTTGTTGTTATTTTAAAATGCAACTGACTTTATAACTTGTACAAAACTTTTGTTGGCAGCTATAGATTTGATAAATTTCTACACACAATTTGGAGTGTTTTCAGTTTCAAAATTCAGAATAGAATTCGAGCATATTTGTATGAACGAAACTTCAACAAAGAATAAGTTTCATTAGGCTTTTAAGAGATGAGTTCAAGATATTTTGATTTGATTTTCATGAGATATTTTGTAAAAGGAACGAATGTCGTCCAACAACTATTTAAAAATTATATCAACATTTTTGTTGTCCTTTGACATTGAAATTCCATTCATGAATTGTGTGCAACAAATGTTGTAATATTTTTGAAAACAAATTATGAAAAGTCTTGTAACTTTTAACGTTTGCGAAAAGTTGTAAAAAGCAAGTGCGCAAATATTTATTTATTTGTTATTTATGGAACAATGCTGTATTGTGGCTGTTATTTGCTTCGAGCACTCACAGAGGCCGTTAGCTGTTGGTGCTAAAAATTTATTATTTTGGCTAATTATGAAATACCAAATATGTGCTAAACATTTTATGGGATGTTAGCTGAAATTAGATTTATTACAAAACTAGTAGAAGAGACTTTGAGTATTAACAAGACGTTTAATTTGTGAGTAATTCACAAATTGAAAATATTTCAATTTTTCACTTTAATTGAGTATTATATTAATTCCAATTGTTTCGAAAAGATTTTTACTTTAGTTGTATTAAGTACTACATGCTCTAAATTGAGTCTCTTTCATAATACACCCCAATTTCTATAGTCTAGATTCACTTTCAATTTAAACGCACTTCCTCAGTTTTTTGTTATCAGTTTATTTGGTGATTCAATTCCACCCCAAAAAAAGAAACAGAGTTAATTTGGGAAATCTTGCGCCATCAGTTAATTTATTAGCGCCCCCCTTTCGACGACGCCGCTGGGCGCTTAGTTCATTGAATGACCTTTGTGAAATTCCGTTTGCTGTCTTTGTTTTTTTACTACCGCAACAAATTTCCGCAAATGCTGCAATTACATTTCGAGGGTGCGGTCGGCATTAGTTGGCCAAATTAATCGATAGCACCAATAGCAAAGACAGACAGCTGGACAGACAGGTTGGACAGGTGGATGGACAGCGACAATGTTGACCCGCTTAGCACGACCACGCGACACCTGTCCAAGGCACGAGCTGTGCGGCGGCGAGGCACGATTGGAAAGCCACCCTCCACCCACCCCCAGTACGAAGCAGGCGGCGTTGCCATGGCCAAAACGGTGGCAACAAAACAATCGGCCGCCAGGGCTGCTCAGGGAGAAGTAAAACGTTAGTCTGCCATTCAGTTAGTTTCACTTTTTCGTGCCAAAAACGTCGCAACGCGCGCTGTGCCACCAAAACTAACTCTGTCTTTGCGGCAGCGATTCCCAATTAGATGTGGCAAAAATAGAACTCGCGACGCGTGGCTTACATAATGCAGCATTGAGTGTGTGTTGAGTGTGGCAAGTGCAACAAAAGGCAGCGCACAGCATGATACATCAAACGCTTGCGCCGCGACGCAGCAACACCTACGCAGGGCAGCATCTCCATGGCAACAACAACAACATCAATAACAACAACACCGGCAACAACACCGGCAACAGACGCATTCCTGCCGCAGCTACGAATCGCGTCCACTGGAAGCAGAAGCTGCACGGCAGCTGTAATGATTTAGAGCTGACAGATGACGGTGCGCACTTGCAGCGCCAGCGACAGCGCGTGTGGCGCCACAACAACAATGGGGCTGGCAACGATTGGCCGCCCCGTCCGCTGAGCAGCGGCGCCGACGGCAACGACGCCAACGACGGCGAGAAGCTGACACCTGCCTCACTGCATCGCAGTGTCTGCGACATGCCCAACTGTGGCAAGCTGCTCTGGATACGACGCAGCTTCGACTACGCTTCGACTGCAGCCTCAGCTACCATGCCACCAACGCCAACGCCAGCGCCTGTGACTCCGCCAGGCAGCCAGCTGAGCATCGGCTACCACATTGTGGGGCTGCCACACACGCCGCTGCCGTTGCCGGGGCAGCGACAAGCGTACCTGGCCAATCAGCATGCGATAGGCGGCTCCATGCCGCTGCTCAGGTGGCAGCGACAACAGCAGCAGCAGCAGCAGCAGCGGCAGCAACAGTTGCAGTGGCAAGGCAGCAGTTAGTATTCCAATCGATTGTGCCACCGTGTAGTTGCAAGCAAAAGACTTTCCCATTTCACTAAACGATCTTCGCTGTTGGCGCTTTCTCACAACTTTTCTCACAGCTGTGCAAACTTGTTATCACTCGTGAGAGAGAGAGAGAGAGAGAGAGAGAGAGAGAGAGAGCGCCAATAGATACAGAGAGCGAGAGCTACTCGTATGTTACTTCACCTCAGGCTGCGATAGCTTTTTGCCATCCAGCTCACGTCGCAAGCAGCGCGTGATAAAAAGCTTCACGCGAGCTTTTTCGGGTTTGACGATCTTCGGAAAGATCTGCCAGCAGCTACAGTGGAACACATAGTTCACTGAAAAATTAATGATGCGCCATCAAGGGTGTGGAATGCGTGATGAATCTGATGATTACGTAAGCGCAGCTGGGGCAAACTAGAAATTCTAGGAACAAAACAAAAACAATTATAATGATAGTGAAATTTAAAGGGTACATTTTAAAGCAGCTCAAAACAGACTTTGGAGTGAAGTAGGATTTCCAAGCTATAGAAATTTATAATTATAGAATATGTTGAGCTTAGCAAGTTTTCCTCAATATGTTGAACTATCTAATTTAAACTCTTTTCACACTTAGCAGAATCATCAGAATCATAAGGAAACTATTTAGTAACGATGACAATTTTTTCATTAGCGGATTATATATATTTTTTATATTACTAAATACCAGTTTGTACCAAATTTATAAACACTCTTTCGTGCCTGCCTTTGCTATTGTACAAAGTAAACCGTCCATCAATTGATTCCCCATTGGTTGCTGTTAACTTTAACAGCGGCATTAACATGGCTGCCTATCAGGCAAAAATAATAGTGAGCATTGCTACTGTTAGCTTAAAGTCTGTGTAAATCACGCAGGTAGCTTTAGCGCTTATCAGTTGCGCGTAGTGTGCTCCACTGTGCGCCGTGAGTAATTCACACAACAATACGAAGACCGAATAAGAAGAAGTAGAAGCGACAGCAAAAACTGTAATGTCTGAATAAACGTGAGGTTGGGCGCCAAATAAAACGGCACTCGTAGTACGACGATAACTGGAAAACGATTTACACAGCCAAGCTAAGCAAGAAGTCTTTTGGCGCTCAGAGTCAGTTGCTCATGCTCTCAAGCGTTCAGTTGCGCCGTCTTTCAGTTTCATTCAATTTCAATTTCGATTTCAGTTTCAGTTGAGCGCCACGCGTGTTACAGAGCAGTCAGTTGGCTACGAGTCGGCAACGTGAGTGTATGAGATAGAGACTGCGATCGTTGACGTTTTCTTGCTGTTGTTGTTGTTGTCGCCGTTGTCGGTTTTCGTTGTGTTTTAGTTGTGTCGCGATTTGTCGTTCGTTAAGCTTTATCAGCTGCTCGCAGCCTTCTCGGCTGCTTAGCTGTTGAGTTGTTGTTCTGATTTTGATTGATTGCAAGTGTGACTAAGCAGGCGAAGGAGGAGGAGGAGGAGGAGGCGAAGTAGGAAAATAAGCTAGGAAGGGAATTGAAAAAGAAAGCAAAGCGAAGCAAAGCAAAGCAAATGCAATTCCCAATTGGCTCGCCGCTTAGCATATTAACAATTAACAGTGCAAGAGTGCAGGAAAAGCCGCGGAAAAGCCGGCATGACTGGTTGCCCCAAAGTGTATGTGTATGTAGTGTAGTGTAGTGTAGTGTACGTGCAGTGAAAGATGAAAATCGGCAACACTTTCAAAACGCTGCAAATTGCGGCGCCACAGCAAGCAAAATCAGTGAAAGTGAAAAATCTCCTCAAGTGTCAATTAAGCTTTTTGTTGTGTACAACAATTTGTTGTTGTTGTTGGCGTCGTAATTGTTGTCGTCGTTGTTTTTGTTGCTTTATAGTTTATGGCCTTTTTTCGTTTTCAACATTTTGTCACTGTGTAAACACAAATATTTGTGCAGTTGCTCCAAAGTTTTTTGTGCGTCTTCCCCCCCTCAGCCGACAAATAAGTTTCCATGAAATTGTCTTTTGACAATTTGACGTAAAAGAAATTTTCAATTGATGTCTGTGTGACGAAACGAGAGAGCTTGAAGAGGGGTGGGGAGGGGAGGGCGAGTGGTAGGGGCAGCTTGTTGTAAAGGCAGCTGCGCAATTTCATTGCGTGCATTCTCAATTGATTTGTCACTCACTCCCAATACTTTGCATTCCACGTCTAGTATTTGTTTCCATTCACACTCATTCAGCTCGTTCTGTTCACTCAAGTTCACGAATAACTCGTTGAGTTTTATCTGCTGGCATTAAGCAGTATCTTCAAAACTATGCCAAACAAGGTCGCGCCACAGACAGTTGGAGTTGAAGATTTATGCAGTGTTTTAGTTAGTTAGACATCTTGTTCAACTCATAAATTCAGACGGCGATTCGAGTTCGTTGCAAATAAACTTGGTTTGTCTATGGGAAATGATCAGTTGAAGTGTTTTAGCACTTGTAAGACCTTTAAGTAAATGAGGGTGTTTAAGTTAGTTAAAATTGCACAACCGTGACAAGTCTGCAGTAGTTAAAATTGTTTATGAATAATTCGCATTTGGCTTTCAAAGGAATTCGCTATTAAAAAAGCGTTAAAAGCTTTGTGTAAAATGCAGCTGAACTATTTATTTTTAATTTAAAAACAATAGAAATGCTGCTCTTAAAATTGTATTAAATGCTTTGAATACAAATTCGTATTAATTTATTCAAATTGTTTCTCAAATTTCCCTCCTTCTCTTTCTCTTTGAAATTACCTTTCAAGCTGCAGCTGAAATTTATTAATCATTTATTAAACTTTAAAATATGCAATTTAAATTTTTTTTTAACTGGCTAAATGCCGCTGTTACATTTTGTCAATATATTGCCAATAATATGCAATAAATTCTGCGAGTGTTAATTGCCTTTGCTTCTAAGCTTTTTATATGCAAATCCAAATAGAATCGTATAATATCAGCAGCTTTAAAGCGTGCATTGCAAAGTGCCCTGTATTATATATGTACATATATATTTCATTGAACTATTCCCTCTCTCGATTTCTTGCTCTTCTCTGAGCACGTTAACTGCATTCAAACGATTGTGCTTGAAGATCGTCAATTCAAATTACCCCCTTTGATGGCTGCAGATAAAAAAAAGCCACTAAAAGCAATAAGTCAATTAGCACTTGCTGTCAGTTGTCAGTCGGTCACCCACTCAAGCCACTCCTCAAAGGGAGAGAAGCTGAGGATGGCAGCACTTGGTTTCAATTGGAGATTGTGTCTCGCATTTAGCTATCAGCGGCTGGCTAACGAGCATTAACTTCAATTGCGGCTCATTTTCGGTACAATGGTGCAGTGTTAATTCAATTTTCCAAACACTAAACGAGCACACTCCTCTCCCTCTCTTTCTCTTTCGTTGTTTGTCTCTCGATCTGTGGCGGGGTTATCTGCGATCTATCTGCTTAGCGAAGCGTGCGATCAACAAGCGAGCTGGCTTCGAGACAGTCTCAGCTAACAGTCGTTAGTTGTTTATTTGCTTACCAATTGGCAAGCAAAGCTGCAGATACAGTAACAACTACAGCAATAGATGGGGATACAGCTAAAGCTACAGAGACAGTCGGTGATAGAGATAAGAGCGAGCAGCAGCAGTTTCATAACGACGGCGACAATATTTCTGTATTTCTGCGGTTAGCTCGTCTTACACTTGCCCTAACGACTCTTGTTGCTACTTTTAGTGTCAACAACACGCACACCCTGCATTTGTTAGCAGAGCTCCACGGGCTATGTCGATGCAGCTAGCAGTAAGCTAGACAATATCAAGAAGGCCAAAGTATTTAAAAGTTACATTCTCATAAGACATACAGATTTAAAATCTGAGAAGTTCTATTTTATTAATTTGTGAATCAATTAGTCATTCATTATTAAATCTCTCTGCCATTTGTTAATACTTTCGTATAATTTAAACACTCTCGTCATTTGCTTTTGTTCGATTCAGAGCGTTACGTATACGTAATAACAAGATTTGTCTACATAGAATAGAAAAGAAAGAATACTGTCACCTATTGTGACATGTTGAACTCTTACAATCTAGGTTGCTAAACTATATTGCATATATATTTTATTGAATGTGCGATTGACTTTTATTACGTTTCACTTGCTTTGCGTTTGAGTTGATTTATCCGCAGTCAATAATGCAGCTGTGAATAGTTAATTGTTCCGCTTAATGTCTTAATTTACTGTACGCGTAGGTCGCTTTACAGGGTATTATTTAGTTGCGCTGAGAGAGAACAAAAGATCAACACCTTTGAATCGATAAGACAACTCGAATTTCGACTAATGCTTTCGGCTTTTGGCCTTTGCTCTCTGCTCACCCAATAAAATGAAATGCATCCAATCTATATACGAATTCCCCCAATTGTTTCACAGACGTGAATGTGCACTTCAAGACACCGTTGAGGCACGAGTATAAGCAGAACGTATCGGATGAGGAATTAGCCATACGACAAGCGGAGCATATGCAGAAGTTGTACCAGGAGGAGCGCCGACGCAAGTATCTACAGGAGCTGCAGGACATGAATTCGCGACGTCACACCGACAACTTCACACCCTCACAGAAGTCCCCGATTGCCCTCAATCGCTACGATGACTTCCCCACAGACGTGACCCTCAAATCACTCGTGGGCCCCAAAACCGTCGCCCGAGCACTCTACAATTTCCAGGGACAGAGCTCCAAGTAAGACTCGACGTGCAGCCCTCATCGAATATCGTGTCTAATAATGCTCTTGGCTCTTTGTAGGGAGCTCTCGTTCCGCAAGGGCGACACCATCTACATTCGCCGCCAGATCGATCCCAATTGGTACGAGGGCGAGCACAATGCAATGATTGGCCTGCTGCCTGCCAGCTACGTCGAGGTAACCTCAAGTCTGCTCAGTTGTCTTGAGCTCTTCTAATGCTCTTTTCCTTTCCGTGCAGATTGTCAGTCGCGATGGCGCCCGCACTCCCTCGAAGCGGCCCTCGGAGGGCCAGGCGCGTGCCAAGTACAACTTCCAGGCCCAGTCCGGCGTCGAGCTGTCGCTGAACAAGGGCGAGCTGGTCACACTGACACGACGAGTCGACGGCAACTGGTTCGAGGGCAAAATCGCCAATCGCAAGGGCATCTTCCCAGTCTCCTACGTGGAGGTAAGTCTGCTAGAGATATAGATGTAGATAGAAAAATATGATAGATGGATATAGAGATATGGTCGACAGATCAGATAGATAGATATACATATAGATAGATATATAGAGATAGCTCGATATGTAGATAGATTGATAGAGAGATAAAAAAACATAAAGATAGATAGAGATAACTAGATAGATAGACAGAATGATAAAAAACATAGATAAATGGATATATTGCGTAGAATAGATAGATGAATAGATAATGAATAGATGAATAGATAGATTATGATAGCTAGATATGTAGATAGATAGATATATAAATATATAGAGATAGCTTGATAGATAGATAGAGATAGCTATACAGACTGATAGATTGAGAGATAGAAAGAAATGGCTAGATATATATAGATATATAGAAATAGATAGCTAGTAGATAGCAATATCTGTAGACTCATGCAAACAACTTGGATGCGCAGCCGGTTTGCAATAGCTTCAACTTATTTTGTTTCTTGGAGTTACTGTTTATTTATATTTATTTTAAACTTTTTGTGTTTAATAATAGTAAGATAATAAGACACTATCCACCTAGCAATGCTTCTCTGCTCCAAACTAATTGATTATCATCGCAATATTTTAAAATAGTTAAGCAATTTGCAACTCATATTCCAAAGCATTCTCTTCATTCCCTCTCAATATAAAGGCATAAAGCTATGAGTGAAAAGTGCTTTATGAAATTTAAGTAATCTCAATTTGCTTCATTCTCTTTTTAAACTGCTAACAATCTATTCGCCTTATTCAGACAGTTGTCGAGCTGAAGAACAGCTAATTTCAATTATAATATTAGTTCTACTCAACAGCAAATTTATGCTCCCTACATAAATATGTCTTGTGTATTCTGCTCCACTTGTTAATAACAAATGTTAACACTATCCACAAACGCCACAAACACTTCTGCTTTGCCTGCTCTAATCTAATCTTATGTCACTCGTCCATGTACAGGTGCTAACTGATATTGGAGCCGAGGACATTGCGGCTAGAACGACAACCGTCATCAGCAGTCAGAGCACCACAAATCTGCGTCCCAATCTGGACGTGCTGCGCACAAATATCAACAACGAGTTCAACACGCTGACACAGAACGGATCCCAGCCACCGAATGGAATCTTGAAGGACTCCAGGACGCTGCACAAGACGGATGCGTTGCACGTGGACACCAGCTCCGAGCCACTGACGTGAGTTTCACTTGAGAAAATCTCATGAGGACGAGCCATTAAGCTTTACCTCCATTATTTTTTGCAGCTATCGCGCGCTCTACAAGTATCGGCCACAGAACTCCGATGAGCTGGAGATCTTCGAGGGGGATCTGGTGCATGTGCTGGAGAAGTGCGACGACGGTTGGTTCGTCGGTACTTCACAGCGCACCGGCTGCTTTGGCACATTCCCCGGCAACTATGTGGAGCGTGCCTGAAGCGATCACTGGATTGTTTCTTGGAGTGACGAACCGTTAAGATATTTGTTTTGTTTTGACCGAGCAGGGGATGGAGATGACGTTTTAAACCTAATCGTAAAGAATTTGTAGTCTAATAACTTGCAGCGCAGTCGATGAATCGAGGAGGCATTAGCAACGATCAATTATTTATCTTGAGCTTGAGCGTTCAATAATGATTATTATCATTTTAATTGTTGTTCGCTTTTGCCGATTGCCGCCGCCTGCCGAGGATGTGTTTTCTCTTTAATTTAAATAATGTACAACTATTTATTTAATTTTAAAGAACATGTTGAAATTATGTTTATTTATAAAACCAAAAAAAAAAAATCTATATTATTAACCAGAAGTTTTACCACACACACATACAACACACAACACACAGGAACACCAAAAGAATATCAATAGCGATATTTTATATAATTTTTTTTAATTTCGTTTATCTACTAATTTTAACTAGTCACAGCTAATTTCCAAAAACAAAACAACAAAACACACATACAAAAAAAAAAAAACAATCAAACAGAAATGAAAATAATTCAAAGGTCGAGCGCCATTTGCAAATGTTGAAACACAAAAAGTGCCTTAAAAAATGAAATGTTTGACTTTGACAGAAAGCAAATAATAATTAATGCATACTAAATGAATGAATGAACGAAAATCAAGTGCCCTTTTTGTCTAATAATTATTAATTATACTATTGAGAAACTAATCTAAAAAAAAAAAAAAAAAAAACAAAATACGAAAGCAAAAATCATTTGTAATTTTATGATCGTTTTAATAATACACAGACACCTGTTGCAAGCGAATGCGTATTAAGTAAATAAATCAAACAAAAACACCAACAACAAAAACTATGACGACTTTTTGTTTTGTAGTTTGAAAGATAGAATTAGTTTTATTGTAATTCAACAATCTGCTTAATACTAGAGGCAAAGGGAAGGAACGAAGTTTAAACTTGAGAGATGCGACACGTTGTTTCAACAACTTGCAACGTTTATATGATGTGCATATTGTGATGAAGCAAGGAAAAATAAATAATTTATGAATGACCACAGCTCGGAGAAGTTGACAAATATTACAGATATTGCTTTGGATATACTATTTAACTGGCTATACTATGTAGCAGCTATACTAGCAGATATAGAAAGTTAACTGAAAGCTGAGAGGAATTCGATTCAATGGCTAGTTGATAAAGAGCATACTTATTCAACCAAAAGCTAAAGGGAATTCAATCTGATTTGCTAGTTAGTATCTTAAACAGAATCCTCATTAAACCAAAAGCTAAAGTAAATTCAATTTGATGGCTCTGTTATTAACTAGGTACAGCATACTTAAAGCCAAGTAATGTGCAACTATTTTCATATTTAGCTATCTATAAATCATTTATTGCAAAGCTGCCGTTTCGAAGACATTCTCCGACATAAATTATACTTGCAAAATAGTTTTTAAACATATGAAATGCCACATTTGAAATACATTTAGCCCTAACATATAGGCACTCGTATAAACGTTGCAACAAATCTTTACTCCAAGTTTAAACCGCCCCCAAGGACTATCACGTTTGGGCCAACTTGCGCTTGCGCTCCTGCTTCAGCTCACGCTTCACAGCGCGCTGTTCGAGCTCCTCGGTGTACTCGGCGTACATGGCCAGCAGCGTGGGATAGAGCTTCTGGTACTCCTTCAGGTCCTCGACAGTCACCTGCATGTTGTCAAAGGCAATGGCCACATGCTGCATGTCCTCGCTGCTGGGCAGCCGCGGACACTTGGCGTAGCGCTGTGAGAAATGTGTGAGTATGATGTGCTTGGCCTGCATGTCGCGACCCTGTTGAATCGCCTGCGAGATGGTGCTGTGCGTCTTGATGCGCGCCTCCTCGACGAGATCATCCTCCATGGTCGCTTCGTGTATGAGCACCGTGGAGTCACGTCCCAGCTCGACGAGATCGTTGCAGGGCATCGTGTCGCCGCTGTAGGTGACCTTAATGGGCGCCCCCTCATGCTCGGCCTGCAGCGTCAGACTGACGCCAAAGGCGTTGGGACAGTGCCGCACCAGGCAGGTGGCAATCGACTCGATGCCCAGACGTTCAACAGCCTCGCCCCTCAGCGGCTGCTCCAACAGCTCACCGTTGGCCACCAGCGTGTAGGCATCCGCAATGGGTTCGATTTGGCGATTGTAGAACTGCAGCCAGGGCTCGATTTGACGCGGCGCCAGCAGCAGCAGTGGCGCCTCTGGTGTCAGCTGCTGTCGCTCTGTCAGTAGTCCAATGAGTCCAATGTGATGATCCGCATGCAAGTGCGACACATAGATCGCCTGCAGCTGCAGCATTATCTGTTTTGCTCGCTGCTGTCCATAGAGGCGCACAATCTGTCCGTGAGTTCCCTCGCCACAGTCGAGCAGCACAAAGGCCTCGGCCGCTGTCTGGATCAGAATGGAGCTGACGTTGCGCGTCTTGTTTGGTATGCACGAGCCGGTGCCCAGGAAGATGATGCGTGGATAGCTCTGGCTGGTGGCCAGCTCTGACCCCTGGCTGAGCTTCGTGTCGCACTTGAGCTTGGCCAGCAGCTCTGTGACGCCGGGCACGGCGAGCGTCTCCTTAATGTACTCCTCGGGGGTCAGCTTCGACTCCTGCGTTCGATCGAGACCTACAAGAGGATGATTTTAATAATTTAATCAAATGAATATTGTTTGCATCATCTACTTATTGATGCTACTCTTATTTAAATGAGATAGTGAGAGAAGGATTTATGGGAGCGCATAAAATAGATTTTCATCTAAAGTATTCAAATATTGTTTCTAGTTATGAATACATACATATTTATTATTCATTTAATTTCGCTATTTTTCCCTTGTTTTTAGTTTCGATTAATTTAATTTTTGTATACTTGTAGAGATTTACTACAATCCAATAATTTTTAAATTCTAAATAAATAAAATAAAATTGCTACATTGCTAGAAACATTCGACAATAGTCAGATTGTTTATGGATTATGGATTAAAGCTATATATGCTTAATTTCTTTAATACTTAACCACGCTTTAAAGATGATTTCCAAATCGTGCTTATTTTACGCTACTTTTTAAAACCAATTTATCCTTTATGTAGTGTTATTGATAGTTTATTGCTCACCTTTCTTGGGTCGCAGATGAAAGCTAGTCATAGACACAACGCCCTGATCCAGCAGCTGTTTCTGATCCACCTCTTGCTGCAGTTGCTGCGCTTCACTCGCTGGCCGCTCGTCGTCCAGCTTTGTCTTCTTCAGGGGACGGTTGTGCTGCAGCTCCAAGGACTCGGCGAGCAGTGGGAAGACGAGCGGCGCCAGCTGATGCAGCTGATACTGAATGCGATGAGCAGCCGCATAGCCGGAGAAGCTATTCGATGGCGAGTTGAGATAGATGTGCTCTGTGCAACGGGAGAAGTTGTCAGCCATGAACTGACGATACTCCGCATGCTCTGTCATCGCTGGTGGACTGAAGTGCACCACGAGCGCCACCTCAGTGAGCTCCGAAGCAGCTAGCTGCTTGTATTCGTGGGCTTGAGCCTGGAGGGCAGTCAAGTAATCCACGCTGGGCACATCGATGAAGGCGAAGGAGAGCGCAGTCTCACCGGGTTCAGTGACATCCGCAGAGCGCACCAGCTTGCCACAGGGCAATTGCACATCCTGCCCATTCTTCAGCTGGCCCAGCAGCGGACCTGGCGACACACCGTGCTCCACGCACTTGACGAGATTGAGGGCACCGGGCCGCGGCTTCAGCTTGCAGATGTAGCTGATGACGGACTGTTCTGGGTGCTGCTCGCTGCGTAGCACCACCGACTGCACACTCAGTATGGAGTCCTCAAAGTGCTCCGAGTTTGTCGCGTCGATCGTTTGCATCTGCAGATTTTTGAGCACCACAAAGCGACGCATGCTCTGCAGCATGGTGTCGAGGTGCGGCGGTCCATGCAGTCCCACGTGCCGCACGCCAGCATCCTGTATGGTCAGCGCCAAGCCCGGCAAGCCACCGACGGCGTTCCACGTGTTGCGCGTCACAAAAATGTGCTCCAGGCGCGATAGACGCGTCTTGTGCTCGTGAGCCAGCCGCTGGGTGCCCTCGCCGCAGTTAAACAGATAGCGCGACTGATCGGTAAACAGGTAAACAGCGCTGGGGGAACCATTGGCGCCAGCTCCAAGCACCTGGAGATTCACTGAACCCGGCACCACAGACGATAATTTCTTGCGCAGAACATTTGGCTGGCGTTCATATTTGGCTGGTTGTCCCGTGTCTTTGGCCGGTGCTGCAGTTGCCGTCGTACTCATGCTGAAGTTGAAGCGTGTTGTCACCGTGCGAATGAATTGCGGGCCATGAATAAAACCTCCAAAGCGTTGCAATTTCAATACAGACAACCACATTGCGTGCGCGCCACAGCTGTTCGGCTATTAGAGATGGCATAATTCGGATTGTACTGGTCAAGTAGTCGCTCAGAGACTGCTTGTTATGTAACCACATCAACTGTGACGCAACTGTTGAGCTGATTGAACGGCACTCCGAAATTTCGGAGTATGTTATCGGCAGTTATCGATTATGTGTACAGAGTGACAATTAGTGTTAAGATAATAAATTAACAGCTTTATTTTTCATGATTATATTCATTTTGCTAGTGCTTCAATTATGCATTTTTTTTTAAATATTGTACTTTATTTGATGTTTTTACTTTCTATGCTATGAGTACCTCAAAGATTTTTAAGAAAACATACAATACAAAATAGACTCCATCTACTTCCTTTCGATAATTTGTTATTTGGTATTTGTATAATGGCTTATTTTTCTCAACTAACTGCGGTCACACTTAACGCCGCATATAAATAAAGATATTTAGCGCGCACGTGTTGCATTTGGCGTCCAGTTTATAAAATAACATTTCTTTTTAAACATGGTGTTTTTTACCTGCAACATTTGTGGTGAATCCGTAAAGAAGCCCGCCGTGGAGAAGCACTACCAGACGAGATGCCGCGGCAACACAAAGAATGTGTCTTGCATGGACTGTCTGAAAGACTTCTACGAGGAGGAATATGTTGCACACACCAAATGCATTTCGGAGGCACAAAAGTACTCTAATCAAAACTTTGTGCCGAAGGAGCCGAAGAACAAGAACGCCCAGAAGCAGGAGAACTGGATGGACATCATACGCGCCATCCTCGACAGCAGCGAGTACCAGTTGACGCCACAGCTGCGCAATGCATTCCAGCGGCTCCAGAGCGTCGACAATGTGCCGCGCAAGAAGGCCAAATTCGAGAATTTTGTGGGCAACTGCATGCGCATGCCGCGCCAGCAGGCGACCGAAGTGTGGAACATACTCGAGCAGGAGCTGAACAAAATGAAGGAGGCCAAACAGGCAGAGCTGGCGGCCGCCAAAGCAGCCAAGCAAAAACCTGCCGAAGAAATTGTTCAAGCGGAGGAGCCGCCGCAGAAGAAGACCAAGCTAGAGAATGGCGGTGAAGTCGCTGCCGAGGAGAGCAGCGAATTCGATTGGATGGCACAACTGACAAAGCTGGTGGCCAAACAACCCGACGGCATTTTTCTGGAGAAGCTGAAGAAGAAGCTGTCTAAAAAGTACACAAAGCACTTGGCTGTGACAGAGCTCAGTGAGAAGCAGACAAAGAAATTCGAGAAACGCTTCGACAAGCAGCTCAAGAAATGCGACGGATTGCAGCTGGATGGGGATCTCGTGAAGCAATGTTGACCTTATGAAGCTATATTTAAGTTGGTAGCGTAATTAACACTTAGCTGTAGACAAGCATTAAACACATAAGCAGCAAGAAATAACTCAATTAATTGAAGTGTAGTCAGCTGGAAGATTTGCTTCGTACTAAGTCAAGGAGTTGTTGCTAGTTTCCAATGGGTACTAGAGACAAAATTCTTCAAGATTTTTATTTATCTATATGTGGTTAAAGGCTGTCCTAGGAATAAGAAGGCAGATGTAGTAGAAAGTGTTGCTGCTTTGAATAATGTAACAAACACAGTTCAACAGATGCCAATTTCAGTATTCCTGTAGATGTGAACTATTTTATAAATGGCTTCCCAATTGAACTTACTATGAAGTCAGCAAGATGCTCAGGCGAAAACCGCAAGCACTTTTTTATTTACTTATAAGCAAGCACTTTAACTTTAAGCCTTGTACTTCAGATAATCGATGCACTGACGCAAATAGTCTCTTGTGGCAACACATTGTCCCGACTTGGTGAAGCGCTCTGCTGGACAGTGCAGAATCAGCTCGTTGGCCACGCATTCCAGCACCAGACCAGGATACACATGACATCCATGTGTAGCCAGATGCTTGCCAATTGCCTGTACGCCTTTATGACGCAGTAGAGCCAGAGCTGTGCGAAAAGGGAGAAATAATCTAAGTAGCAGCGGGAAGTGAGCTTGAGTTGCCTGCTCACCATGCTTGTCACACTTCACGTAGATGTCGTAGAGCTGCTTCTGCTCAGCCGCGTTGACCAGTTCCTCCGACAGATGATCTTTAATCCTGCGCAGATTCAGCGACTGGCGATTGCTCGCTAGATACTCGGTGGCGTTGTAGGCGCATTCAGCTGTGCACTGCAAGGCAAGCAGACGCTAGACAAGTTGTTTACCATTAGAAGCTGCGATGAGAAGCACTCACAAACATGTAGGCTTGATCCAGCTGCTCGTTGTTGGGCTCCAGCTTCTCAAACCATTTCATCTGACAGTCGGTGAACTCAGGGGATTCCTCGTGCAGTTCACAGCAAAAGTCGTGCTGCAATTGAAGGAAGGAGTTGTATACTTGAATCTCTAGATGTCGGTTTATTGGTCACCATGGTGTCCGATGCATTTAGCTCGCAATCCTCGTCTAGCTGCGGCTTGGCCAGCACATTAAGCAGCAAGCAACAAACAGCAAAAAGTTGCCAGTAAATGGAAAACATGTTCAATGGATTGAACTCAACTGTTCGATCTTTTATAAGCCAACTCACAAGTACAACGGGCAGACGAGTTAATTTTGCGTAACAACATTTAATGACTTTTAATTACGAGCTTAATTTAGGTTTATAATTATTCAGCTGAAATTGCGGCGCGTGGATTTTGGGGCTGAGTCATGGCGAGGGATGGGAATGGATGCAGCTGTGTGTGGCAAGAAAGGTTCTGCTCCAATTCCAAGAAGTCGTTGCAGTTCCACGTGCAACTCTCGGCGTGATAAATGATGAAAAGGCAGCCAGCCATCCATCAGCATAAATGCATGTGACAGCCAAATAAAGCGATTTGGTTGAAGTTGCTTCAACTGGCGAAGGCAATGCAGCAGTTGGAGTTTCAGTAGCAGTTGCAGATGCGATGCGGAAGCTAGTCCAATCCCTTGCCCGTTCCAGCTGCAACTAATTAACCGAGAAATACATCATAAATAGCATTAAGGGAATGCACTCGAATCCCCTTCCAAAATCCACGACGTCGACGAACCTCATCATCATCAGTCAAGGCGCAGACGCTGCGTCGCTGCCTCAGAAGTTTCCCGTTTCCCATTTGTTTATTTTCGACTGGGTGTGCTGACCTCCCCTCCCCTCCCCACCCTCCCTGCTTCTAAGCAAGGGGAGCGTCTTCGTCTCGCTTGCATTTGCGGCGCTTCACGGTGGCATGCAGTAGTCGCAGAAGCTGCAGCCGCAGCGGCAAGCGCAATCATGCGGCACGTGCCTTGCCCGCCTGAAGTTCATTTCGGCGGAATTGGAACGCGCCCAGGCAACCGGGCGCATCCATGTGCCTTGTTTTGATTCGTTTTTGGGGTCGCCCTACTGCATAATCTTGCGTTCCCCTCTCACCTTTCTTGTGGCTACCACACCTACAATTATTTTGGGGCAAGTCCCACTCAGCCCTCGGCTAGAGAACTGCAGCGAGATCTTGCCCAATATGTGTCGCATAGTTGGAGTTGTAAATACGCTCGTTAAATATTATTATGACATAAGCTGATTTTTCTTTAGATCTATTTCTAAATGCATTAGCAGAATAAATATTTCAGGAAGTTTCAGTCATTATTTCTGAATATTTCGAAAAATTATTAAACACAAGTATAAATTTAAATTTGCTGACTATTGAAATGATATTTTTGGACCGTGAACTACAACAAATTAAAGAATTAAATTGAATTTGATATGTAGTTTGAGTTGTAGCATTTTTGAACCATTCGTGAACTAAATTTTTCTGAAATTATCTAATTTTATTTGATGATATCAGTTGAAGTTCAGAATCTCAAGTATTTTAAATTTTCTGAATAATTATTTCTGACATTTTCTGGTTTTATTTGTGAACTTGAAATTTTAGAGAATTAAACCATTTGCTTATAAAATACGTTAAGCGAAATACGTTAAAAAAGTAAAATTTAATTAATGTGTTTTTCATTGATTTGATTTGCGGTACAAGGACTTTTAGTTACAAGTGTGAGAATTGCATTTCGCTTAAACTCTTGGCACTACTGTTTCATAAAACTAAAGATTTCTTTGAGAAGCTCCCACTGATCAATCAAAACAAACAAATGACTTCAATAAAGCTCATTATAGTGATATGGCACAGTGAATTTCTTTTGTTCTGCCCGTCGCCCAATAAACTTGCAGTAAACATTTTCGCAACTTCTATTTTAGTTTCGAGAATTTCTTCCTTCACTTTTCTTTTTTGTGCTCTTATCCAATGTGATCGAGTTATTCGCAGAAATGCTTTCTTGTTCTTAATGCGTGTGGATCATAAATGTCAACAGCGACAACGAAATGTCATAAATAAATATGCAAATCTCAGATATTCGTTAGCTGTCCACAATGTCTCTCCCTCTCTCTCTCTCACTCTCTCTCTTTGCCTCTTTCTCTTTCACTCTCTCGTGTGCTCCTTGCGCTTTCGGGAACTACTGCATGGCATCCACATGGCTGTTAACAGCGTGCACTTTGTGGATGCTATGTTGACTCTGGCTAAGCAATACACTTGCAAATGCACTTCAGACTCCAGCAAAACGCAGTGCACATACTCACACACACACACACATATGCAAATGCAGAGATAGGCGAACGATGTAACAGACCGAAGTGAAGAGCATCCAATTGGGCAGAGCTGCGATTCAGTCAAGTTTCTGCTGTCAGCGCGTGCGGTTCGTTCTTTGTTCGTTCGCTCGTGCCTTGTCGTGAAGATCGTTGAATCGTGAAGCGATCGCTGATCGTTGATCGCAGTGTTTAGGCAAGAGGAGAGCAGGGCGACTCGTGTCCGTGTTGTCGCCGCTTCCAAGACAGTGTTCCAAAAAAACAAAACTATACCTAAAGAACTATAGATATATCACTAGAGTGTTATTTATAAATCCGATATTTTTGGATTCAAAAAAACAAAAAATTGAAAAAATTGTTGGCCAAGTGCGTGTGCTTTCTGTGTGTGTGTTTGTGAAAATGTCTTTGGCAAAATTGTGAAACACAGGACACGAAATCACATTAATTTCAATCGAAAATTTCAAAAAGAAATCTTAAACTTTATTGTTGTTGCGATGCAAGCAATTGGCAATCAAACACTCTGCGCGCTGCTAGCGTCGCTGCTGCTGCTCTGCTGCACTGGCCCCCAACTTGCCAGTGGTCAGTATGAGCATTACCTGGACTCGCTGCAGCCCCATCAGCTGTACGAGTTCGTCGA
Source organism: Drosophila siamana (assembly GCA_035047445.1). Taxonomy (NCBI): domain Eukaryota; kingdom Metazoa; phylum Arthropoda; class Insecta; order Diptera; family Drosophilidae; genus Drosophila; species Drosophila siamana. The sequence continues at coordinate 51,755 of JAWNPP010000054.1, forward strand.
GGGATCTGATGGCAGCATTCAGTATCTGCCCAAGGGCAACAGCGAGCAAATGCTGCTCCAATTGGATCAACCCATCAATTTCTATGGCGAGAAATACGAACAGATCTATGTGAGTATATGGCGGGCATTATCTGATAGATTCGACATAAGCCATCAGCAATTTTGCGCTGAATGAAATTTGCATTTTGTTGCCGACTGATAAGCGTGCCACACAGACACTGATAACAGCTATCAATAGGACTGTATGCAAATAGTTGATTTAGTTCAATTAAATTGCATTGTGAGACTTCTTAATCTGGCCATGTGTGTGTGTGTGAGTGTGAGTGTGTCTCTGGCTGTGTCTGTGTGGGAGTGTATGTGTGCGCTTTATTAATAGCTCGAGAGACAAACAGAAGGCGACATTAATATTCGGCAAAACATGACAGGCAGACGGGCTGACAAAATGATTTCGACACGAGAACTGTGTAATTATCAAATGTTGCTGGGCACACACACCAAAAGTCGAAAGAACATGAAACGAGAATCGAGAATCGAGCATCGGGAAATGTATCTTTAAGATACATTTTACGACGACACCGCAAAACCAATTCGCACGCACTCAACCCGAATACCATCGCAGGTCCACTTGGGGGTGGTCCAAGGCGCAACACAACGCAGAACACAACGCTGAACACAACTCAGTGGAGCAGACGCTACAAATAAATAGCGAAGCGGCAGTCAACCCATTGATGTGCTCTTCGTGTTCTGCGTGCTCGGTCGCTATGCCGCCTTGGCATATTCCCAAAACTTTTAGCCGCCTTTTTACTGCATACCCTGTAAATATAGACAGCAGAGTTTGCCAATCAGCAGAGTAAAAGGAAAACACTTTACTCTCCATGCAATTCATATCCTCGAATTTCTTTTCATTTTATAATTGTGATCTATATTAAAGAAAAACTTAAAATTATATTAACCAATCCTCATATTCTGGTAATTTCAAAACATGCGATCCACAGCGTATCTACTTTCTCCATCCTTCCCCATTCGTGTTTTCGCTTTTTTCACGTTCAGAAATTATGATCTCGCTTAGCGCAGCGTACGAGGCGAAAGTGTCGCCTATTTTTGTTAGTTAATTAACTAAATTTATGTGTCTGACGTCGAAAAATAGCACGCGGCACAAAATGTGTGGCACTACCGAGCATTATGGCCATACAAATGCATAAATTTCCACAAAAAATTCTGAAAACTCAAATGAGCAAAGCCTAATTTTTTCCAGCTAAAAAATACGCCATTGTGCAGTTTAATTATCGTTGAACCCATCATTGTTTAAACGATAAAACGCTGTGACTATACTGTTTATGTATAAATAGATCTGTCAAATCTGTGGAAATATAAAAAATCAATTTCAAAAATGAGAATTTGGGGTTATGGGGTTAGGTGAGATTTAGATTGCATATATGTAGTTGAGGATTGAGGGAAATCACAAATTTTAATCGTGTGCTAGGCACCATGATCTATTTGTCTTTATTCTGTAAAGGAAATAATCTAAGTAAATTTCTTAAAAATGTTTAGCTAGAATATTCTACATTTTTTATATAAATGCATTTATTTGCTTATATTTTACTTGAACATTAATTTGAATTCCTTAGCATATTTCCAAAAGTATTTCGAGGTTTAAGATCTCCTATAATTTGTTTTCATTTCCATGCAGATCTTGCCAAATGTTTTGCTTCACAGTTTGAAGTGAAAAGTTAAACAAATGAAGCCTGCTGTCCACATTCCACATTCGTGTGGTCTTTGCGCACATTTAGCAAATATTTCCACACATTTTGACCCGCAGCGCGTCTGAAGATGAAGTGGAGGCGCCCCGGAGTGTGAAATTGATTTATGTTGTGCCACAAGAAAAAAAAGAAAATAAAAACCGAAAGCAAAGAACTCGCATTTCAAACACCTGTGCTCCAGTTTCAAATTTAACAAATTGGTGGAAATGTTCAAAAACCAAATTGAGAATTGTGAAAATATGCTTTTGTTTATTCAGGCGCAAAAAAAGAAAAGAAGAAGCAGAAATCTATGCACTGCAAAGTTGTGCAAGGGAAAATCGAAGATGTTCAAGAGTGGTGGGGGCGGGGGCGGAGTTAAACAGGGAAGAACAGGAGTTGGAATTTGAAAAGCAGCTGGAGAGTGTCGGCGGCGGCGGCGGCGTCGGCGTCGGCGTCGGCGTCTGTTGTTGGAACTAATTTTAGAGGCGTGTTGCGGATGTTCCCGACACGGAACTCAATTAGGCAAAGTCATTAGAGGCGAAGCGCTCTCTAATGATCATTAACGGCCCGTGTTAATGGTTTGTTGTTGTTTAGTTTCCGCCACTGGAGAATTGTTAAGTGGCCTGTTGGCACTTCACACAGCGGCCTAATTGATCGCCATATGCATGCATTCTTCGACTTCTACTTCTTCTTCTCACACTTCATTTCTCTTCACTTCATCTTCTGTGCAGATCAACACGAATGGCATTTTGACATTCAACGTTGAGTTCACCGAGTACTTGAACCAGCCCTTCCCCCTCGAGTACCCCTCGATCGCAGCCTTCTACTCGAACGTGGACACCTCGAACAGCGGCGACGACAGCAGCATCTCGCTCTTCCACACCAGAGACGCCGCTGCCCTGGAACGCGCCCAGCGTCTGGTCCAATACGCCTACAGCAGCGATGAGCAGGAATTTGTGGCCGAGCAACTGATCGTGGCCACATGGCGCAACGTAGGTTACTACGACTCGAAGACCGATCGACTGAACACTTTCCAGGTGGCCCTGATTGCCAGCGAGCAGCGCACCTTTGTCCACTTCATCTACCCCCAAGGCGGCCTCAATTGGCTGCAGGGCGAGGCCGGCGAGCTGGGCTTGCCCGACATACGCGCCCAGGCGGGCTTCATAGCCGAGGACGGTCGCTACTACAATTTGAACGGTTCGGGATCGGAGAATGTAAGATATACCCTACTACGCTACATATATATGCCCTTAATTCCACTCCCTACTCTGCGCTCATAGGCACGCTTCCTCAGCGAGAGCACCAATCTGGGCGTGCCCGGCGTCTGGCTGTACCGCGTCGCTCCCCTCGCTCCCGGCGAGAACGTGCAGGAGCCGAACAATGCCGAGACGCACACCGAATCGCCTGCGCTGGCCCAGAGCTGCGGCGCCAATGCCCATCAGTGCCACAGCCAGGCCCAATGCTACGACAAGTCCGAGGGCTACTGCTGTGTCTGCGCCCCCGGCTACTATGGCAACGGCCACACTTGTCTGGCCAACGAGCTGCCCATGCGTGTGACGGGCTCCCTCTCCGGCCAGCTCAACGGCCAGCCGGTGGACGAGGAAGCCAAGCTGCAGTCGTACGTGGTGACCGCCGATGCTCGCACCTACACCACCATTAATCCCGTCGACGAGCAGCTGGCCGCCCAGCTGCGTCTGGCGCTGCCGCTGCTCACCACGGTGGGCTGGCTGTTTGCCAAGTCCATCAATGGTGCGGCCAATGGCTATCAGCTGACGGGCGGACAGTACGAGCACAGCTCGAGTCTGCAGTTTGAGTCGGGTGAACTGCTGCAGGTCACGCAGAAGTTCGAGGGCTTGAACTACTGGGATCAGCTGACGGTGAGCATTAAGCTGAATGGCTCTGTGCCGCGTGTGGCGTCCACAACACGCCTGCATCTGCCCGACTACACGGACGAGTATCGCTTTGTGCGCCCCGGCGAGCTGTACTCGGTGCAGTCGCACAAGCTGGAGCTGGTCGAGGAGCAGCGTGTGCTGGGCTTCCAGCTGCACCAGCGCATCGTCTACCAGAGCTGTCTGCGCGACGACGACTCCGACCCCACCGACAGCAGTGTGCTGCAGAAGGTCTCCAAGATCACGCTCGACTACTCCGATCGCGACCAGGCCGTGCGCACCAGCGCACTCACCAAGATTGGTGTCGACGCCGAGTCGAATGCCTGCACCGACGGCTCCGCCCAGTGTGCCGAGAACGCCGTCTGTGTGCCCTACGAGGACACCTATCGCTGCGACTGCCAGCACGGCTTCTCCGCCCAGCTGGATGAGCGCGATGTGGAGATCTGCCTGGACATCGATGAGTGCGCGTTGGGCACTCATGTGTGCGACGAGAATGCGCTCTGCTCGAACAACGAGGGCGGCTTCAGCTGCGTCTGCCTCGAGGGCTACGAGGGCAACGGCTACGGCTGCCTGCGCAACAACTCGGTGGACAACTACGAGTACTCCACGCCGCCGAGCGACGCCCAGGGCTATGGCACTCCAGAGCCACAGCAGCCCCAGCAACCCTATGAACCTCAGCAGCCTTATGAGACCCAGCAGCCCCAGCAACCTTATGAGCCCCAGCAGCCCCAGCAACCCTATCAGCCACAGCAGCCCTATGAACCACAGCAGCCTCAACAGCCCTATGAGCCTCAGCAGCCTGGTTATCCGCTGTCGGGCGAACACGTCGACTACCCGCCCAACGAGGGCAACGCCCAGCACCTCGATGAATGCCACGTAAGTGAGATATGCTCCAAAGTTCCTTGAGCAAAGCATAACGAAGTCTAACAAGCCAACCAAAATATAGAGCATTATTTTCATAACTGCTGTCAACCCAATACTAATACAAGATATTCCTTTTTTTAATATCATCATGTTAATTAGCCTTTAGCCACTCCTAAATGAAATTATCTTAACTACCCTGCATTATTTTAATTAACAGTCAGGCTCTCCTATGAAACATATTTTATGTTAAATAAGTTGAGTTGAAATTGCAGTTTCTAACTTATACATTTTTTAATATTTTTGAATAGAAAAATGTTACCCTAAGTGAAGCAACTTTTCTTATGCTTTAATATATTTCCTATTAAGTCTAGCAAAGTCTCTTGAGTAATTAATTTTACATGGAATTTATAGGTAACGTAACATTAAAAGTTACTTTTTGAATAGTAATATTCTAACATACATATACTCAGCGAATATGCTTTAAATTGCGACAGAGAAACTCTAAAATTTTCCTTACTGCATTTAAGTAATAATATAAATTCTCAGCTCTTAGAACTGAGCTTAATTTACGATTCATAATAAGTTTGCCAAGTAGCTTTTCTTTATTTTTGCATAATGCATTTGAACAATAGCTTAAGTTCGCATTTTCAACCGTTACAGACACAACTTCATTTGTAATTGGCAATAATGCTGCCCCGCAATATAAGAACGATGATTCGATTAATCTCTTTTATAATATGCTCAAATGAATACGATTTGTTAAACCAGCAACTAGCTATTGAACTCAATGGTGTAGATAATTTGAAACTGATAATTTGATGCTTCACAAAAATGATTTGCAGCGTTGCTCCCCGGACGCTGACTGCTATTTGGGACGCTGCCGTTGCCGCGACGGCTTCTCTGGAGATGGCTACAACTGCGAGCACATCTGCGGCCACGACGAGGTGTGGGAGCACGGACGCTGTGTGCCCATACTGCTGGACGACCACGAGATCGAGTCGAGCTGCGACTTCCTGGGCACCTGCAGCTGCCCCGATGGCTACGATCTGACCGAGGACTCCAAGAGCTGTCGCTACGTCAGCGTCTACGATGTGGACAAGAACGAGGAGTTGATACCGTGCGACGTCGATGCCAATTGCCACATCAACGCCAAGTGCTCCTGGTACGAGCAGGAGATGCGTCACATCTGCACCTGCAACGAGGGCTTCAGCGGCGACGGCTACAGCTGCGAGCCCATCGAGGACTCCTGCGCGATTGTGAGTAGTAGTTGTCTCCTCCGTAGGCGCATATGTGTATTGAATGCGGTATTCGCTCTCGCAGAAACCCGACATCTGCGACTCGCATGCCGTCTGCAACTTCAACGAGCAACTCGGCAAATCCGAGTGTGTCTGCCAGCGCGGCTACACCGGCGATGGCTATCGGTGTCAGCTGGCGCCCGAATGCCAGGCGGACGGGGACTGTGGACTGAATGCGTACTGCGATGGCGGCGTCTGTCAGTGCCAGGAGGGCTTTGAGCGTGATCCCAGCGACCGATGCGGTCCAGCCGGGCGCTGTGGCTCCGTCGTCTGCGGCTCGAATGCCATTTGCAAGTGGGACCATCAGCAGGGCGTGGAGTATTGTGACTGCATCGAGGGCTATCAGGGCGACGCCCTGGCCGGCTGTGTCAGCACGCCGACGCCTTGCAACGTGCGCAACAACTGCGGCATCCACGCCACCTGCGAACCTACCGAGTAAGTAGACGTGGCCCCCTCTTCTGCCTCTTATCTTCAATCTTCAAGCGTTATGTTTTCGCAGGGATCCTGCCAACTATGCGTGCCAGTGCAATGCCGGATATCAGGGCGATGGCTACGTCTGCATCGAGGAGCAGAACTGTCTCAACAATCCGACGCTCTGCGACATGAATGCCAAGTGCATGTCCACCAACTCGGGACTCGTCTGTGTCTGCAACCAGGGTGAGTTCGTCGTCGTTGTTGCTGTTGTTGGCTTTGTTGTCCACGTCTTGTTGTTGTGGTGTTGTTATCGTTGTCGTTGTGGTTCCTAGTCCCTGTCCGAATGTGTCTTGGTTGGCGCCCCTTCCTCGGGGCATTTGGCACACGAGTTGATGAAACAGAAACTGAAGATGGCCAAGGCCAGCACCACGTTCAAATAGCCATTGTTGCGATCCCAGGTTAGCGGATGCATAAAGAACTCTCTCATCGACTGCAGCGTCGAGGTCTTCCTGATGTGACTCGCATCCTGCATGTGGCGACACTGCAGCATCGCCTGCACCTGCCCCAATCCCGTCGTCGAGCCCGTCGTCAGTCTCTTTCGAATGCTCTGCACACCCATCTCCCGCATGACGCCTCTTCGCGATGTGGTCAGCAAAAGATTGTTCACGGAGCGCAACATGTTCTGCCTAACTTTAAATAATTTCTAGAGATTGTGTCTGGTTCGAAATAGTTACTTGAATTTTGTGATTCGTATTTTATGTGTGAGTGTGCTTAAAAAACGATTCCGAGTGCGCAATGCCTACTTTGGCTAAATGGGAAGCTCAATAAATTAACCACGAAACTGTGTCTGTAACATTTAAATAGAAAATCACAACTACTCTCAGAAATTCTCAAATCATAAAAGTAGAATTCTAAAGTGTCCCCAATTATCCAGTATAAATTATAACTCTGTCGAGAATTATTGCTGTCGCTTAGAATAAATGCAGGAAAGTGTTATTTTTTTTAATCAAAGTTTGAGCAATTAAATTTGCACTTTTCCCTGGCGAAATTTTATAAAATCTAGTCATTTAAATTAGGGAATTTTAATCGACTACTTATGCTTATAATTGACTGCCCCAAAATTTAGGCAATTACGATAATAACTCCAAGTTAATTGAAAAACCGATTTCCTATGAGCAAATTTAGAAACTTTTAATGTACATAGCTTAATAGGCAATTAGTGTAGTTAACAATTCATTTTTGAGGACAGTTTGAGTTACTCAAGAAATTCAACTATTCTCCACCTGTTTTCCCCTCAGGCTTCTACGGCAACGGCTCCATGTGCTTCGAGCGCCAGCAGCATGAGTCGGACTTCCTTCTGGTCAGCCAGGGTGTTGTAATTGTGCGTGTGCCCCTCAACGGACGCGATGCGCAGCCCATCAAGGTGGCTTCGATGGCCATTGGCCTGGACAAGGATTGTGTTGAGGGACGCGTCTACTGGGGCGACATTTCAGCCAAGAAGATCCTGAGTGCCAAATACGATGGCACTGACGAACGTCCTTTCATCACCACAGGTGAGACATAGACGGATGCTCTTTGTCGAGTTGAATGCCTTATGATTGCCGTTTTGCAGACATTGAATCGCCTGAGGGCATTGCCATTGATGTGATCTCACGCCGTCTGTACTGGACAGATTCGGTGAAGGATACCATCGAGGTGGCCAGTCTGGATGATGCCACACTGCGCGCTGTCATCGTCAACAAGCAGCTGGTGAATCCCCGCGGCATCGCCATCGATCCCTACAGAGAGTGAGTAGAAGCTCAAATAGCAATGTGCTCATAAATTAATTGAATGAAAAATGGGTTGTTAAGAGAGTCAATTTGCATTAATTAAATAATGCTATTTATTTGTTTTTGGTTAATATTTTTACTCTAGTCATAATTAACTGACACCATTATGAAATCGTCATTGAATTATTTGATAAATATGCTTAGTTTTTATACAAATTTTATGCTTTCATTTTATAGAAATAATTATGTAATATTCACATTATTTACACCATGTGTTGGAGTACTCTTTGCAACTTTATTTTTAAAGCTAACATTCAGCTTCGTTGCCTTTCAACTTCTGTAAATTTATCTTAAACCTCTGTTTGCTTGCAGGAAGCTGTTTTGGTCCGACTGGGATCGCTCCGACCCCAAGATTGAGTTCTCCGATCTGGACGGCACTGGTCGTGGCCTGCTGCTGGGCTCCGACGCCGTCACGCTGCCCAACTCGCTGGTGGTGCTGGACCACAGTGGTGAGCTCTGCTACGCAGATGCTGGCACCAAGAAGGTGGAGTGCATCAATGCCGCCAATCGCCAGATTCGCACCATTGCCCAGAACCTGAGCTATCCCTTCGGCCTGACCTTCACACATGAGCACTTCTACTGGACCGACTGGACAACGTAGGCTTTCTTCATTTTTAACTACTAGACATGCGTTTGACTTGAAACTTTTTGTTTACAGCAAGAAGCTAGAGAGCGTGGACAGCGCGGGAGTGCGCCAGAAGCCCATCCAAACGGCCTCCTTCGGCAGCCACAAGATGTACGGCATGACGGGCGTGGTGCAGAACTGTCCACAGTACCAGAGTCTCTGCCAGATCAACAACGGTGGCTGCACTGATGCCCGCTTGTGTCTGGTGAACAGGAAGGCGCCATCCGGCAAGAGCTGCAAGTGCACCAGCGCCTCCACCAGCTGTGCGGTGTCCTCGCCTTTTGCCTTTGCAGCACCACCGCGCAAGTGAAGCTGCACTTAAATTAATTAATTCACAAAAACAAACACACACTATAATGCAATGAAAGGAAGGAATATTTTTGTATACGCATAACAGAGATAATAACTAAGAGCAACAGCAAACCAAAAACACAAAAGCAAGCAAACAAAACCAAATATTAAATATATATACTAATAACTGTGCCATTTTTTGTAAATCTACTCAATTCATTAAATCTCTATATATTAAACAATTAAACAAAATATAAATATGTTTGTTATTTACAATTTTCGTTGTGGGGCACTGGAAATTTCATTGATTTTGTCTAATGAATTACTCGGCGAACAGAAGCGGCAGCAACTTCACATTTCGACCTATTTAATTCACTTCATCGCAGTTAATTCACTTCGGCCAATATTTGCGCGTGCGAAACAGCATTTCGACCTTAATGTTGTAAGCTGCTAGCAGCTCGGAAGTCCCGAGTGTTTATTCCAGCTCGAGCCGAATTAGATGCTGCAAGGACGCTGACATATTTCATTGATTTTTCATAATGGAACACTAGGCGAACAAAGGCGACAGCAAGCTTCACAGTTCGAACTACTCGGCGGAGATAAGTTGGAGAGTAACCTAAGCAATGTCCGAACCCCTTTTTCGACCTATATTGACAATGCTGATGCTGCGCGGCAACAAGCATTTAATTCATTGATTTTGCCAGCCAAACAACTGGGCAAGCAAAATCAGCAGTAACTGGAATTGTCTGCTATGCGTTTATTCGAAGTTAGCATTTACGTTACATTTAAAAACGGTTGTAATGCGATGAGTGGGAGTAGTAAATGTATGCAATCAAATTAAATAACTCGGAGTATATTTGATTTGTATAAATTTATTTTCTCTTTAATATTTTTATTTGCTTTAGCCATAGAATATACCTAACTTTTCATTTTCATATATAATGAAATTATTTATGGTGACTTATGACTGGTTATCAAACTACAGGCAAAACAGCAGCTCTTAGGTTATTTGCTCTATAATAAATTAAAGTATATTACGTAGTTACGCAGTGTAAAGTAATTCCAACATGTAACTTACATTTGTAATTAAATTTACGCGTTATACATGCAGAAAAATATTCACCAAGTGGCTGTGCAAACAATTGCATTTTGTTGTTTAAACCATGTTTTTTTCGTGTTTTCCTTTGCTGTTTGCAGATGCAAAAATAATGACCGATTGATGCAATTACAAGTTAATAGTTTCACTTTTTTAACAATTAAATAAATACATCAAATAAAAAAACAAAATTTGGTAAATCAATTAATTAAAATTTGAACGAACGTTCATACAAATCGACCAACTACAGCGGCTATAACTGGCAGCTGTAAATTTGGCATATTCTACCAGGCAAACAGAAGTGAGCAGCACATCGCCACACATGTTAACAGAAACCCGCTCTTAGGATCCACACAGATCAGCTGACTGTTATGTTTAACAGCTGTTCTGAGTTCTGAGTTCACTTGCTGTTCTTTTATGTTCGCCTGGAACTCCAAATGTTATACGTAGCGTTTCTCAAGAAATTCAAGGATAAGTGGAAACACAGAAAAAATGTTGCCTATCAAAAAGGCGCCGAATTATTTAAATGTTAACTAATGTAATAAACTCTGCTTTGTCCATACTTACAATATTTAACTTATGTTTATGTATTTAAATTTTCTTCCATTTTAAAAATTTATTCTCTACCTTTAGTTATTGCCTTTTTAACGCTTCCATAATATAATTTGGAGTTAAATTTACACTATCCCTCTTTTAAAATTGTTTTTTTCTATTTCCCAAATAAGATCTGCATTTAATTTCAGTTTTCATCAACTATATTTTGAATTTATTGTAAGTTTCATGTTGTCTGCCTTAAAGATCAGAGTTAAATATTACAGCAAGTTTTATAATCTAACCATAATATGCTCTTTATAGCAATTATACATTATTAAATAAGTACATTTCTTGTATGTTATTATTAATTGTTCGCATTTGGGTTTTCTTCATGTTAATTGTTTTTTGTTGTTGTTTGTTGTTTGTGGTTCTTTCTTTATATGCAACTGAGGGCATTGCCCTTTGTTGAGTTTTGTACATTGAGACATTCACTAATTGCTAATTGTTGTAGTGGCTGCTAAGTACGTTACTTAGTTGTACAATATAGATACTATATGTTATGTTATGTTTTAGGTGTGCTAAGCTTAGGCTTATCTAGGCGTGCATGTCGCTGCATGCACACTTCTGTAGGTTCTTGAGACACTGGAATGCATATCGTGATCATATATAGTATATAAGTAGTACTCTCCTTCTCCTTCTCCAATATGATCGAGTAAAATTCACTTATAAAACTGTCTGTGCTCTAGATATCGTAATCGTATTCGTGTATGTGTGTGTGTATGTGTGGGAGTGTGTGTGATTGTGAGTTTGAGTGTGGATAGGTACATTGTATAGGCTAATTAATAAATTTCCTTGTTTTATTGGGACGTGTTTGGGTTCAGCTTAGTTAGGTGCCTCCTTTAATACTTACTACAACAGTACAATACATATTAATTAGTTAGGTGTGAGTTACACATAAAAGTATACATCATAAGTATATACAGTTATTTGGAGTGCTGGGATCTGTGTATAGCTCATTGGAATTTTGGTACAGTTTCGTATAGCTATAGGCTTAGGCTTTGAGCGCGGCCCTCAACCGAACTAAGTGCTTATCTAATACAATACATCATATTCATATTTTCATATTCATATCCATAAATTCTAGCACTAATTTCTGTTGTTTTGCGCATTTACGTTTATGTTCTAATAGTTTGTTTTACAGCAGTTCCTTGAAATGCTTCGATCTTCAACATAAATCTACTATATACAGCAACTACATAGTACAGTGTTTTTTTTATTATTTTCTTTTAATAATTGCATAATTTTTAAATTTGCTTTTTATTTTATTTTATTTGTTGTTTCGTAAAGCATTAGAGTATACCAAAGCCGTTCTGAAAACCGTTTTTCTCGACACATTTTCAAGTTATACATTTCAATTAAAAGTTTTATTATTCAAAAAGAACAGAATTGTTGATGATGTGTGTGGTACGAAAACATTAATAGCACCTTTCTTAAAGTAATAAAGGGAAATTTTCAAAGTGAATAATTGTGCAACATATGAAACCTAAGGAAGTTGCTGTGTGAACTGTCTACAAATGTTGCATAATAATATTGAAAAAAATTCAATAACAAATGGATAAATTAAATTTGCCTATAACTAAGTTATATATACATAGTATTATATATGCTGTATTGTGTGTGTTGCTTTTATTATTATTATTATTTTTTTTTTGTTGCTAAAAAGCAGTTTTAAAATGTTTATTTAATCTTTTAATGCCCTCTACTTAATGTTGAGCCTATTTTTGTTCGAAGGGGCAGCTAATTTTCATTAGAGATATGCTAGAAATGAATCGACTTTTGCTTAAAAACTATACCAATGCATTATCAACTAATGCACATAGCTATGTATGTGCATATATACAGCTAGCTACTAATTGGTTATTACCTCATTCATGCCAATAGTTTAACTACTTTGTTGTTCCCAAAAACACAATTGCCTCATTTGAATAAAGCATACCGAACGAATTTCGAATACAATTTATTGCTACTCATATACTTATTAGGCATACATATATAGTTTGTTTATAAGCAAAACGATAAGCACATCATCAATATGTTACCATTACTATTACCATTATAATTATCGTCTCGAGACACACCCTATAGATAATTTAAAGGCTACGCTTCGCTTGGCTACATACGCGAAATGAAAACGAAATGCGGGGGGAGGGGGGGGAGAGCGCAAAGGACACGCCTCTAAAGGCGACACTAGAATTAACACATTAGCTGAGACACACACACCACAGACACTGGCAGGCTACTGACTGCTATCGGGTGGGTTGGATGGGTAAATATTAGTTCATTAGCTAGAGTTGGAAACGTGACACGAAGCGCGAAACAATGAACAATTAAGTAAGAATTGGGAAGCGTTTAAATTGTAGATGCAACATGTTTTGTACACAAAAGAATTTACAAGCACGTAAAATAAGTGTTGAGTGATAAACTAAGTTCAACATTATTCTCTTCGTGTCACGCGACCATCGCCAGCTACTTTATATAGTGTATACAATCTAATTAGCTTAGGTTTGGGTTCAGCAGCTAGCCCTAAGACTACAAGTTGCCGCCTAGAACTTATCTCTACGTCTGTGTGTGCTGGCCGTATTCTATATCCATTTGTTCTTCGACATCGATGAGCGGAGTCGGCGACCCCACATAAGGTTGTATCATACAATCGTGCCCTGCAGATGCTGCGGCGACGACACCTGCGACGACTGCGGCAGCGAGTCCTGCGCCTGCAGCGTGGCCCCCGACGAGGTGCTCGGTCCCGGCCCCAGATCAGCGGTGTTAATCGCCAGCGATGAGCCAGCGCCCAGCATGCCGCCGCCCGAGCTGCTGCCCAGCGCCGAGGGATTGATGCCGCCCACGCCGCCGCCGCCCAGCACACAGGGGACGCCCAGCATGGGCGTGGGCTCCTCTGGCGGCGTGACCTGCAATGAGATTTGATTCTGCAAGAGGGGGGATATTGATGTTAAACGGATTCAAAGAGCTGATGGTACTCAGAGGTTGACTCACCTCCATGCCGATGCTGCCGTTGAGGGAGATCTTGATGGGATTGCTGTGATTCGTTGCCTGCATGAGCGTTGTGAAGTGACTGATGCCGATCTCCTCGAGCGAGGACTTGCGTCTGCCGTGGCTGACGCCCACGCTGGGCAGGCCCTGGCGCAGCGAGGAGGAGCGACGCAACAGGATGTCGTTGTCGATCTGGAAAGCACAAGAATGGAAGAGAGATTCCGACCAGAAATGGCGGATATTAGCCAGCAATTTGTGGCAGCTAAACAAATGGCCCAAAACTCAAGACACACACAAAAATTACACATACAAATTTCGCAAATTGGCTACAATTTTCTTTTTTTTTCTTTGGTGGCTTATAACTTTGCAAACAATGGCAACACACATTCTAACTCAAGTGCGTGTCGCACGCGGTAAGATGCCTTTTTTTATTTTTTTGCTTTGTGGGGTGCAACCAACACGATTAACGGAAACGGAAACGTGATGTGGATTTATCCGTTGCGTGCGTGCGTTTATATGGTTATGAATGGTTGCTGAACTTGTTGCTGTTGTTGTTCGTTGTGGTTGCTCTTGTTGTTGATTCACATGGCTGATGTTGTTGTTCTGCTTGTTGTTGTTGTTGTTGTTGTTGTTGAGTTCCTGTTCTTGCGGCTGTCGAGTGCTGCGGCTTTCGAACGCGACTTTTAGCTTCTTTTTTTTTTCTTGCTTTTCGTTTATTTGTTTTTGTTCGTTGTTGTGAAATGGATTTGCGAGTATTTTAAAAAACAGAATGCAACCAAATTTTGATGCTCTGTGTGTGTATTTTCTTTGGTATGTGTAGGCATGTGTGTGTGTGATTGAGTGATTGAGAGCGATTGTTGCCATTTACAATGTGCTTCGACATACAACAATTCTGTCTAAGTGTCGGTGTTAGCCAATTGGTTTTTAAATAGAGTAAAACAATAAATGCGCTTCAGCAGGCCGAAAGCAAATAAGCTTTTGCAGATCTACGCAGAATGAAATACTATATAGTTGTGAGATTACAGTTTCTAAGAACTTAATATCCTAGGCAACTTTCTGCTTCAGAGGAATAACTATTTTCCTTTTTGATTTATTAAAATTATTAATAAAGGTAAGGTAAAGTATGAAAAGTTATTTAGATATATGACTACAAATTGATTTAGTTTATATCTCTGATTAAAAGATATTCTTCAAACAGTTTCCACTAACTTTAACATGCTGTGACATTTGTTCAGACTGACTAATTTCGTCATTCTCTTCAATTCTTTGAGCTTCTGCAAAGGCTGGCGGAAATGATAATATGTGAGGAGTTTTGTACTGCTGCTGATAGCTGTGCATCTATTGGGCGCCAGAGTTGCCAGTGAGAGAGCATGCTTGTACATTGAGAGCGATGGCAACTCTGGCGAATACTAAATACATTCACAGTTATCGCCTGGATGTGAACACAAAGTGAGAAGTGGGTATCAAGTGTCGTTAAACGTGAATCGTGAAACCGGAAAGATGTCGAAGGCAAAACACAACGTGTAAATTGTGGGGTGGGGGTGGGTTGGTTAGACAGATAGTGGGTTACAGAGACAGAGCGAGAGTGAGAGCGAAAGAGATAGAAACAGATCGAGAGTGATAGAGAGATAGAGGGATAGAGAATAATAGCCAACCCGCAATGAGTTACTCCTGCCGCGCTGCGAGCCAACCACCGTCGGACTGTCGGGTAGAGAAAGAGAATTCGATTTAATTTGCTGCATCGGGGGCGTACAGCGCTGCGATGATCCATACCCGGCCAACGTCTGAACGCTCTGCATTTGCATGGGGTTCAAACCGGCGATGCCGGAGCCGCGACGCGAACCCGCTCCGACGGCGGTGTTGGGCATATTTGGCATTTGTGGACCGCACGTGGCTCCCAGGTTGATGTTCGAGCAGAACGAGATGTTCGACTTTCGCCTCGAATTGTGGCGCTCAAATGTCTTTTGGGCCGAGAACGGTGAAGGCCGCACCAAATAGCTGTGGATTGAATCAAATAACAAACAGCAATTAAAGTCCATATATTTTACACTTGAACTGTGAAATTAAGTGTAATTAGAAAATAGAATTAATAGCTAGGCTAAATATTATAATAACTAGTTGTTTTTGTATGGCAATCGCAGAAGTTATCAATGAAGCATTAATTTATTGTAGCTTGGCTGTTGGTAATTTAGCTAACATTAGCGTCAGCTTTGCTGTGAGTATTAAAATTGATAGTAATGTCAATTAGAGTATTAGAATTTCCATTCAAATGCTAAGTACATTGCACATTTAAATAGCATCAATAGTCATAATTATTATAAATTGGTTTTAATATTGCTATTAGCAATGAATTGACATATTAAATTTAGAGCAAGCATTAGCATTAGCTATAGCACTGAAGTTCAAATTAGTATTAACATTAGCTCGTATTTTTTGCCGGCACAACTCACATGAGATCGCCTTCCTCCAGCTTGAGATCACAGCTCGGATTGATTATCACATAGGACAGATGATTGCGCTTCTCGCTGACGTCATCGTAGTCGATGGTGGGCAGATTCAAGGATTCCATGCGACTGCGCACCAGATTGGCGATCTCAGCTCTCTCGATCTGCTGGGCGTGATTATCGCGAGCCTCGTCGGCCAGATTGATCGAGTACTGGAAGAGACGATGATGTATTCAAAGGCGAATCAGCTGCAGATGCCACCAATAAAATACAATCTATATTCACACTTGAAGATGTTCGTGTCTCCATGTAAGTGTGTGTCTGTATATGTGTGTGTGTGTGTGCGTAGAGGGGTGTGTGTGTGTGTGTGTGTCTTGTGCAACTAATGAGACGATCTCATAATTAGTTTGGGAGTCAGGCATCCATATCCAACAGCATGCTGAAAGAAGCGTTCAAGAACCCAAAACCATAACCAAATCCAAATCCAAAATCAAAACCATAACCGTAAACAAACGGACCTACCTCACGGATGCGAATGCCGGCAAGAGCTTTTGTTTTTTTGGCTATAGCATGGATGAGATGGGGGCATGAGTGATACTTACGGATGATCCCTTGCGCTCCGAGCAGCCACCGAGACAGTTGACCGACTTTTGGCGGGGACGGTAACTGCCAGTGCCTGTGGCGCCACCTGATGAGGGCGGTCGATACGTGACGCCGCGCAGCATTTCCGTGCTGTCCTTTGTCGAGTCTGGGGTGCCAGTTTCCTCATCGTACTGTGCACAACACCCACACACACATAATTGGGATTGTTGTTGTTGTGGTTGTGGTTGTTGTTGTTGTTGTTGTTGTGGTATGCAAATTTGATGGAATTTCGGTTAAACACAAAATGATTTACATATTTAATTGATTTTTAATTGAAATCGCAGATTGTTAAAACTTCATTTATGGATGATGGATTTTTTGTGTGTATGTGTGTGAGTGTTTTTTTTTCATATTTTGTTAAAGAATAAGTCGGGCGCTGCTTTTATGTTTATTTAATGTAAACGATGTTTTCATTAAAAGTATTATTATTTTAATATTTTTTTTTGTTTTTTTGCATTGTTTCGTGTGCGGCCAAACAATGTAACATTTAATGTGTGTGAACTGCAAACATGCCAGTTGCGAGTAAGTTTAAACAATTACAACTAAAAGCCATAAATATGTCAAACAATGTTTTGTACTTAGCTCACTTTCCAAATGAAATTCAATTAAAACTCAAATTAATCCCAAAAGCATTTTCACTGTTTCTCTTTTGTTTAAAAAGCAATGCACGAAACCAAATAATTTAATTGAAATGAACATCGTATTGAATTAAAAGTGCCTGCAAAGCGCATATTAAATGGTCTCTAAACTAAACTCTACACTAAGTTAAGCTCTAGTTAGGTTTAACGAATATATATTCAATTAGCAGAAAACCGTTTACTAAGCATTTGCTAATTTTTATTAATTATATTATTTTTAACTGCACACTTTGCATACTTTCCAAAGCCGATTGCACGCAAACTGTTGAAAGTGGAAAAGTTTTGTGCAAACTGCAATGAAAATGGGGAAGTTGCATTGTGATAAAAAAGTCAATTTGTGCTAATACTAAAAAGAGATAGAAAGGCGCCCGAATTGGCTTGAAAAGATAACGATAAAGATAATACACTGCAAAGGACGGTTTTATACTATTTATTTTTAGAGTCGGCTACTTATATTTAGAGTCTGCTCCATTAAGAAAGCTGCTTAAGTTTTGCTGATGAAATTACTCACAGCTTTGAATATTTAAAAAAATAGGCTCCATTAAGAAAGCCGCTTAAGTTTTGCTGATGAAATTACTCGCAGCTTTGAATTTTTTAAAGATCAAGAACATTTGCAGAACATTTGCTTGAAAGCATAAATATTTTCCTTCGCGTAAACATCAAGTGCAACAAGTTGCTGTCCAGCAATTTTAAAGTATTAGCTAACAATTCTCGATGAATAGCAGAATTCATAAAAAAAGCAAAATGAGAACTTAAATAATGCTGATAATACGAGTATTATTTCGGACCTCGTCGGTGAAATGTGGAATTCGCCATGCGGCAGGTCACGTAAACTAAACGCAGACACGAGATTACAACAGCACGGAAAACGGGGCCAACAGCCAGAAGGAGAGAGAGGGAGAGCGAGAGAGAGAGACCGAGTAGAGAATACAGCCAGAAGGGGGCGAATGTTGTTGTGTGGTTTGGTATTAAAGCGCCTATTGGTGACGCTTTCTCTTATTGCACTTACTGTACGTGAATGAGTTGTGACTGAGTGTGTGTGTCTGTGTGTGAGTGTGTCTAGCTTTTGTCCTGTATTGCAGGACGCACAACAAGCAAATGCAATCAACTAATTAAGGGGCGCATGCAAAACTCAACAAACGGAAGCGAAACGAAAAGAATAAACAGAACAAACAAACAAACAAACGAACAGTTAGCTCTAATGGGAGGAAGAAGAAGTAGAAAGAGAAAGTCATGCAAGCGCTCCTAACTAACTGTAACTAGGGAAAACACACACACACACATGCTCACATGCACGCACACATGCGCGGGATATCGACGGTGTTGATTCAACACTCGGCACACACACACATGACAAGCAAAATGCATTCAAAACAAGTATTGGCACATACTATTACTAAGCTAGGGCTAATAAGGCAGGCAGGTGACAAGAAGTATTGCATGAAATGTTTTTTTTTAGATATTTAGTTTCCATATTAATTTGTTGTTTTTTTGTTTGTTGTTTGTAGATGTTGTTTTGTCAACTAGTCTATAAAAAAATACATGTTTTTCATCACTCACTGCGTGCGTGTGCGTTTTTCATTTCATTTTCATTTTTCATATATATTTTTTCTTGTTTTTTATTTTGGTTTCAATAGCTGGTCAAGTCCAATACAAACGCAAATCAATTAGTTTAGTTTTCGCTAAAGACATTTTGTTCAAATGTTAATGGGGCGTATGCGTAATTTCTTATCTCATACGATTTGATTCAATTTCCTTAAATATTTGTTGTTTTGTTTGCTCACACAAAATCAATTGTTTCTTGGGGGAGGGCGGTGGATTCTTTGGGGTGGGGGTGAAGGTGGGGTTTGGGGTTTTTAGTGTTAATTTGTGGGCCACTCTGATAATCATATCATTAGCTAATGCATTGGTGGGAGGAGTGAGGTAAAAAAAGAGAGTGGGGAAGGTTATGCCAAGTTCTGAGTATGTTCATGTAAAAGAAAAACAGCTACTTCGACATATTGTTTTTGTTTTTGTTTTTGGGTTGATTGATATACATATGTACAAATTTGATACTAAATCAGCACGCTATGCTTTGTATTAATGATTGATATATATTATATATATATATATATATATATATAGAAAGACGGGGTTTTTGGGTGTGGGAATCTTTCGACTAGGTACTTGAATAAAATTCTAGAAATCTTTCAAAAGCAATTTAAATTTACGTTAATTGAAAATTGGAAATTCATTGGATTTGTAGTTTTTTTTATTAATATAACGAGTACGTTTCGAGTATTAGTTTGAAAAAGAGTTTGTATATATATATATTAGCTGAGTAGTAGTAGTATAGTTTAAGAGTACTTATAATAGAAGTATATATTGATATTTATATATATTGTATAATATGCAAATGAAGTTAAGGATTGTTAAGGCGCAGACTCGTCTCAAATGCAGTTAGTATCGAAGCGTAAGCGTGTGATTTAAACAATATGAATAGGAAACTCAAGTCAACCAACTAAAATCTATATTAAATAATAGTATAATCATTATGCCTGCTGAATTTGAAACGAATAAATGATACAACAATCAAATGAAAGGCTAACACAAATTAATCAAGAACTGTGTTCCTAATTTTGTAAGGCGAATCAAAGAAGATTCGATTACAAATCAATCGAAATTATGTGAGCAAGAGAGTTAGAGACAGAGAGAGAGAGTTAGAGAGAGATTCGTATATATATATATATAGAGAGAGAGAGAGAGAGAAAGAGACAGGCTGTGTAAGTGTGTGTGATTGGGAGTGAGTTAGAGTAGAGAGAGAGAATCTGTGTGAGATTGTATGTTTATGTGATTCGATTTGTTGGTTGTCGTTGTTTCGTGCTGCCAAGTACTTTGGCTAAATGGAAAATTCTGCTTCGTTTTGTTTTTGGGGGTCCCAAAAGTTGAAAGTAAACTTGTTTTCATTGAACTCATTCGAAAGCCTCTTGTACGAGTATTCGTTCTTTTTGCGGTTTAGCTGTAGTTGTCTGTTGCATTTGTTTTGGACTCACCGATGGACGCAAGCGCACACAATGCCTGCTGAAGGCGGAGAAGGGTCCCCATCTTTCGACCGGCGAGTTACTCACATGTGATGTGTCCGCATTCGAGGTGTCCTGTGTGCGATAGATGCCAATGGGTATTTCGCAGGTTGTCGAGCAAAGTTTTTGATACAGTCGCCCATAGGTGCGTATCCACATGTCGTCCTTGGTGATGCGCATCTGCATCGAAAGCAAAGACCAAACACGAAAGACAAGTGGGCGTCAAGTAAGGGCGATTAACTCGTCCAATTGCATTCGCCAAATTAGTCGAACTCTGCTTACCGAGGTGAGAAAACCGCTGCCCGGTGCCTGATCAATGCCCAGCAACAGTCGCACAAACGTAATCACATAATCCTTGACGAACGCCTGATACAGCAGCGTGTCCAGCATCGAGGCACTGAAGACCGCGCCGGCGGCGAAGGGCAGGCGGAACATGTACGAGATGTGTGAACCGCGCTCCTTCTCGCGCTGCAATTAAGTGAGCGACAAATTAACCAATGACAACTGCAGCGAACACCGCGCTGGGCCACCTCGTTACCGACCTTCTCCATTTTGCTGAGATGCAGCGCGTATTTGTCGTGCGCGCGGAACTGCATGAAGCGCATGTTCGAGCTCTGCGACAGCTCCGTGATGCTCTTGATGCTCGGAAAGAATCTGCGAGGGGGGCGCAAGAGAGCTCAAATTAGTTGCATTACTTCTCAGATAAACAAAACGTAGTTCAGCAGCTTGGTAGCTCTAAATGAATAAATCTATTGCCACGTAATATTTAATGCATTATAACTTTTGTCGAAGTTAGGCATTTAGTTGCCTCTTTGCAAAGGGAAATTACTAATCATGTTTCTTCTTTTGATGAGCCGAGCATAAGCCTTAAATCACTTTTTCCTCTCACTCTATTGGCAATTAAACACAAGTTAAGAAACAAACCATAGCAACTATTTCAACCAGTGCTTATCGAAGACACAAACCAATTGTAGTTTTTAAAATTCAAAAGGGCGAAGTCGTGGATAAAATCTTCTAGTACTGTACTCAATGAAAACTGCACAAGAGCATTGCTTTTGCCATTTTTTTAGGTTAATGTATTTTTCAAAATATTTAAAAATACTTAAATATTTAATTAAGACAAACACTACTAAATCCTGTATCGCAAAGAAATGATAACATATAGTTGCGCAAATAATATTAAAAGTATGATTGGCTTGGGTTTTATTAAAGTAGCGTCACTTACTTGAACATATTCTGCACTGCAACAATTGTGTTGCAATCGGACAACGAATCCTCCTCGGCGGAATTCGAGAGCTCCTTGTTTACGACGACGACGCTCTCGGCCAGCGTAATCCCCGCACGCAGCAGATCGTCGAGGCAATCGATGGAGCCGAGCATCCAGTAAACCTATAAAAAGGACATTTCATGTTTACAGCTGCTCCGCGAAGGAGCTGCAATTTGCAGAGCTTACCAGCGGGAAGTAGGAGAGGGCATCGAGAAAGGCGACATCCGGACGCCGTTCGAGCAGCAGAATGATGGGATTCAACGAGGTCTTCGAACGGAAATGAGCACGCAACGGTATAATGAAGTTGTAGATGCCATTCGAGGCGTAGTCAGCGGCCAAAATGATGGTCTTGTTCTGCCACTGATACTCCTTGGCGTTGCGATAGCTACAGTGTTCGCACACCTGTTCGGTGTGAAATTGAGAGGCGAAAAGAGGAATTGAGGTTTGGAGTGCGGTTAAGTGATTGGACTGCCACTCACCTGGGCCAACTGCAGGCAGCAGAGTGGTTTCTTCTCTTTGAGCAGGTAGCAGAGAGTCGGACTGACACCGATGAAGGGCGACACTGGTGGAAATCCTTTGACAATGCTGTAATGTACAATCGGAGCGAATGCAAGTGTGAAAACTGTCCCGCTCGGCGGGGGAATGGGGGGGTGGTGGTGGAAAAGCGCTTTTCGTGTTAGCCAAAAACCGAAATCAAAAGAAGGTGCAGGGAATGAGCATTGACAGGCGACAGGCGAATGGCGACAGATGACTGGCAACAACACTGGGAGGCAGGGAGTTGGTATCTGGGAGACAAGAAGTTGCAACAAACTACGACAACAAACAGCCAACAGCTAGCAATTTAGTCTAACTACATTCTCTATGTGGTTTTTACAATGTTTTCATTCTGAGACGCATGCAATTAATGTGGGGCAACGCAGTGTTTGTGTTCGTGGAGTCTTTGAGACTTTCGTCTATCCTCGAGCTGCGTTCTCATTGTGGCAAACAACCTAAATGCACAACGGCAACGTCAACAGCAATGGCAACAACAACCACAACAATAACAATAACAACATCTACAACTGTCCACAATAGATAACAGAACAGAACAGAGGGAAGCGACAACTTTTGCACTATGAATGCAAAATGCAACTCAGGCAAAGTAAACAAAACCAACCAAAAAAGGAATCTTGAGTTGCAGCTAAAGCAGAGCAAGAAGCAGAAGCAGAGCAAGAAGCAGATGCACAAGCAGTGAAAGCGGTAACACCAACAACAATAACAACCACCACAATATGCTTAAACTATACGTCTAACTCGACTAACTGATACTCTGTAAAACTATTTTTCAATTTCCAAATATTCATTCTTTGGTCTACATGCATATTTCGGATTGAGATTTGACGCTGAAAAGCATATAAAGTTCTTCGCTAAATTATGAGCCTTGAAGAATCTTTATGTATTTAATATTTAATTCAAATATTTAAGGAATAGTTGTTATCGTTTATAGTTTTTTAAATAGCCTCATATATCTCCTTCCTCTTATCACATAACTTCTTGGTATACATGTGTAATTGATTTCTCAGAAAGAATTTGTAAACTGAAGCTTTTATCTCTTTAAAGTCACCTTAAACCAAAAACTAATTTTAGCTGCTTTAATATTTTATTCCCGAAATTTTACATACCCTAAATGTATAGAAGTTTAATGATTTTTGATCTGTCTTATTAAAATGCGAATTAACTAATGTAAGTGTAAAGCTAAAAACATAAATCTGGAAGCATTTACTGTTAAGGAAAAACTCTCAAAGTATAGATTTAAATATTAGTAAATACATAGTGCAATGATATACCCCATCGCCATTATTGTTTTGCCTTTTGCGGGGTATGTCGGCAAACAAGAATAAAGACTTAGAAAGAGAGAGAGAGAGAGAGAGAGAAGAGCCAGCATCGTCAGCAAATCTCAAGTGGTTGGGGGCACGTTCAAGGTAAACGTTGCAAGTCATTAAAAAACGGCCTGCGGCAGCCAACTAGCGACTGTCGCAAGGCAACAACAAAACATTGCGTAAGCAAATGCAACTGCAACAGCAATAGCAACAGCAATAATAACAACAACAACAATGAGGCAGCGAGACAACAGCAAATGGCAACTTTAAAGGCAACGGCAAACGGATAACAACTCTGCAAAACGGAACACATTCGTAAAATGTCAAAATGCCCAGCTGCCAGCACGCACACACTTGCCTACTTGCCACAAACGGCGGCAACTTACCCGGAATAGTCGGCGGCCCACACAGGACGCGCCAGACGCCGCGTCTCAATCGAGCTGCTGGACGTGAACGAAAATGCTGGCGGCTGGCCGAGCATTGAGCCACCACCAACAGCTGTGGTCGCCACCGCCGCGGCGCTGCTGTTGCTGCTGTTGGTGGTGGTGGTGGTGGCGACGCTGTTGCTGCCACAGCTATCGTGCGAGCAGCTGCAGCAGCCGCGCTGCAGCTGACGCCGTCGTGCCGCCAGCACCGCCAACGTGCCACCGCCCAGACCAAGGCCCAGACCCAGACCCACGCCCAGCCGCTGGCTGGTGGGCAATGCGCACTCGCTGTCGCAGCTGTAGCTCTTCTTCATGGCGCGCCTGCGCAGCGGTGTCAGTGGTGGAAGCGGTTGAGGCGCAAGCGCTGCTGGTAGTTGTGATTGCCCCCCTGTGGCATTGCAGTGGCTGCAGGAGCCACGCTGATACGAGTCCTCCGAGGAGCTCATGATGAGCGAATATGTGCGCGATTGTGGAAAGTGCCCGCCCAAGCAACTGCGAGGAGTTCTTGGATGGTTAGTTGCGGGTTCAAAGGCTAGGCTTCAGTTTATGTGTGCTTCAATGTGGGGGTCAGTTTATGGGGTTTGATGAGGGGGTGGGGGGGATTTAAATAAACATCTGTATGTACATCCAATACGACATTTACAAGTATGTACAGAGAGTGTTGGCAAGCAAATACTTTCAGCATTGTCTGGTTTGCAATTTAAGCCAATTGAACTTTACATTGGAATTTTATGTAGATAATAATTTTAAGCAGATTTTATACTCTCAACCGATGGAGCAATAAATAATGTTCCAGCTCAAATGTTTTCTTGCTGAAAATATCACTGAGTTTCAAGGCTGCAAATTGCATTAGAGAGAACGTTAATACCTTTCCTTATAACATGACTAATGCAACTAAAAATGTTTAAGTGCATTTAAAAATAATTTGTCATCAATGCAAGTTGAGTTTGGACACATAAATCAACTTTAGGGAGTCTTAAATTAATGACCATAAGAAATATTTAATCAAAATATAAGTGTCAATTCAGGCCAGAAATTGAAGAGTCTAAATTGGTTTTAGGGCCATTTTTCTACTAAAAAGAAACCCATAATAAATACAAACTTTGCAGCCTTGAGCGATAGAGAGAGAGATAGAGAGAGAGAGAGAGACAGAGCTATATACACATATTGGATACACTAAGTTTGGTTGAGGAACAATTAGAGTTACATACATTGTTGGCAGACAGTTAGGGGATTAGAACTAAATAGTTGTTGGCTAAGTGAGTTGTTGTCTATGCATTGCACAATTGGATGATTGGGTGTACACAATACAGTTATAGTTATAGTTTTAGTTACAGTTAGTGTAGAAGTATGGTAGTAGCTATACATTAGAGGGAAGGAGGAGAAAGTGCCTCGATTATCAGTTAGTTTAATATAAAAATATAAATTAAAATTCCGAGTTATTTTTATTTGAACGCGTTTTACACACCGAAAAAAAGACACAGACTGAGTGGATGGAAGTTTTGGTTGGGATCTGGAGTTGACTTACGCAATCTTCTCGGAAGGCGAACGCCAGGGCATTTCATCATCAATTTCATCATCGCTCTCGTCGCCCTCCTCGCCGTCATCGTTGCCGGCAATGCTGAACGATGAGGAGGTGAACATATCGGGCACGGGCAGAATAGAGGGACGTCGACTGCCTGTAAGCATAGAATGAAGGAAAGACAAAAGTTAATCAGCGTCGCAATCGCGGCAAAATATTGTGCGGCGCACTCACCTCTCCGCTGATTGAGCACATCGGGACTGAGCAGATTGGGATTGTTGGCATAGGGCACGTCCAGATGATTGCCCGTTGTGGTCAGTGTGGCAGGCGTCACACTCAGCGACGTGCCCAAATTGAGGCCGACGCCCAAGCCGCCACCGCCACCGCCACCGCCTCCAGGTCCAAGTCCAGCTGCTGCTCCGCTGGCGCCGCTGCTGCTGCTGCCGGCTTGTGCGGCACCGGAGCCACTTGCTCCGCCCATGGTTAAAGGCAGCGTTGTTGTCGTTATCGCTGTCGTTGTGGTGGCCGCCGTCGTTGTGCTGACAGTTGTGTCCTTCAGGTTTTGCCTTGAGTCCGAGATTATCACAGCCGTTGGGTTGTCGCTGGCTACGCATTTTTATTTCGTGGGGAGGTGGCCAACAAAAATAAGTATGCAAGTAAAAGTTACAGAGTTTTTTTTAGATTCATTTTTAAGGCATTAAACGGTCGATTTGACTTCAGTGCACTAAAACGCAAGGAGTTAAGCACAAAATTTAACGCTACTTGAGTAAAGTCTTTGCTTGCTTTGTACAACAAAATTCAAAAATTCTCTAAAATATCAGCCGAAATAACAACAACAACAAGACGGCAAAAAAGCAGAAGCACACGATGTAACCAAGAGTAAGTAAAGACAGACAGAGAGAGGGAGAGAGAGAGACAACAGGAAAGAGAGAGTGAGACCGAGAGCGAGGACCTGTAACGACGTGCAAAGAAAAAGACCTGTCGAACTCATTAAAAGTCCTTGCGAAATGCGACCGAAATGTGCAGTCACCAAAACTTTGCTTACATCCAAGTAGTTAACCGGGATCCTTGCCAATTGATAACCCCATGACATTAGCTGCAAGTGGTGAACTTCGTTGATTACTTGCTCATTAATAAAATCAAAGCAATTTTAAGCGATGCTAAAGAAGTTTAATAGGAGCGTTGTTAATAAGTCTAGTAGACTGAACATTTAACAATGCGATATTTAAGGTTGACTGAGGAACTATTTAAATTCCATACAAGCTACTAAATGTTTCAATACACTCATTGAAATGCAGTCACATTTTGAATGTTAAATGTGCTTTTTTTATGCTATGCTCAACTTTTTAAATTAATTCATTACATATACGTAAAGTCAGATCAAAGTTAGCAGCACTGTCCTTAAAATGTATGGCTCAAATTGACTATTTTGCATTCCCTGGCCGCCAGTTAGCAGCTAATGTCATTAGTTCTTTTGGCGCAGCAAAGTTTTTGCGAAAATATTGACTTTCAGTTAACGTTAGTTTCGGCTTGTACTCGGAACTGGAACTTAATTACGGCTGCTGTCCACACACAACCCCAGCGATGGTAGCGCGAAAACAAGTTTTTGGCTTGCCTAATGACTTGAACCCAGGCTCATTTGTCGACGGTTGTTTCGCTTTAATTATACTTACACGAACAGCGGCAGCAACTAAATACGTTTTAAGGTTCTTATTTTTGCGCCATGACACGCAACAGTTGGCGCGTACAATGCGGCGTATGCGCATTATTTGGTGAGTGAGGCCTCAAAATTGTTGCGTGCACGGTGCGTATAATTTACAATTGACAGGGGACTGGACACGGGGACGACAGGAGAGCAATAACACTACAATACCATCAATAAAGGTGCACAGGCAACGAACACAGCGAAATACAACCAAAATGTAAAGGAGTCACCAGAACGAAATATCAGAACAAGAAGAAGACAACGGAGTGCAATATGAGAACATGCGGTAAAAGCGAAAGTACAAAAATGTTACAACGAGTGCAAAAGCAAAATGAAGCAAAGACAAAAATAGCATCGCGGAAGTAACGAAAAAGTAAAGAAATCTTGCTCGACCGGATGTGTAACCACAAGGTGTGTGTATTGACAGGGTGTGTACATGTGTGTGTGTGTGCCTGTGTGCCTGTGTGTGTGTGAAAGTATGTGAGTGATGCAAATGTGTGCGTGTAAAACTTTACGCTAATGGCCTTTGAATGGCGGAAATGGAGTCAGGTCTGGAGGCATTTAAAGGCGCAAAACTAAATATATAAAAAACAGCGATATAGCGAGACAGAGAGAGAGAGCCAGCAAGAAAGAGAGCGAGTTGACGCTGTGCAAGATAAAAAGAGATGTGTCGATGTGTGTGTGAGTCTGTGTATGTATAGGGAGGCATGTGGGTGGTGTGAGTATTAGTAAAAAAGGGGTCTGATTATATTTTTGTTTTGCTTCATTTTTGTTTTGTTTTGGAGTTTCTTTGAATTCATTCCTTGGAGGGGGGGGAGGGAATTCTTGGAGTCACACTCACGCACAAATAGTGTTGTAAAGTCACTGTCAGATGTTTGTAGTTGTAGTTGTTGTTGTTGTTGTAGTTGCATTTGCGGATACGATGACGGTGACGGTGGCGGATACGGATACGGTTGCAAGTGTTGCCGCTCGGTTAGGGGCGTGCCTCCGGCAGACTCATAACTGGGACTGTGGGGCACACGAACACAAACAGACGGCACTGGTGCAATTGCCGCTTGGTTCAAAGCGGTTGTTGTTGCTGTTGTTGTTGATGCTGATGCTGATACTGATAATAATGTTGATGATGTGAAAGTCGTGCTAATTGTTGTTGTTGTAGTTGTTGTTGATGTAGTTATTGTTGTTGTACTGCTTGTTGCTTGTATTGTTGTTGATGTTGTTATTGTTGTATTGGCTATACATACATTATACGATATGATATCATTTATATATATATATATACTCTCTAAGTCTTCAAACGACAAGCTGTGTGCAGGTGTCCAAATGTGTGAGTGTGTTTGCGTGTATGTGTATGTGTGTGAGCTACAGTGTGTTTGTTGTGTTGTGTTTTTATTTATTTTCTAGTTTGTTGTTGGGAAACAATTGCCCAGAAAATTGTTGGCTAAAACATTTGTTTACTACTTAGTTTCAGCAGCTATTTCTAAATGCTTTTCAGGTTTACTTCTGCGTGAATTTCTTTTTTATATACTATAAGAATAATTAGTATTTATGAAATTATAATTTTTATGACTTGGTTATTTTATTACAGTGCATTTAGTAAAGTTATTCATGAAGCCATTTTCCTTTCATTTACTTAAAGTGTTAGGAGCTCTTTTATTTACTTTTTAATTTAATGGATAATGCAATTTTGTTATTATTTTATATACTTTTCAAAGAAAAAAATATATAAATTTGATGCTAATTATATTGCATCGAATTTTTAAATAATTTGTAGTTTTAATCATTATCAGAAAATGGCTCATATGTCTAAATTATTTCAGCTACGACTGACTAAGAACTATTGAGATTGTTTTATGTACTTTTTAACTCGTAAAAAATGTGGGAATTTAAAATAGAAAAGTTGAGTAGAGCTCAACAGGCAGTTGAAGTAGAAATTGTAAATAATTATAATAAAAATTCAAAAAGTTCAGTTAAAGAGAAAGAGGCGGATAAATATAGACAGTTTAAGAGAGAGTTTGAGAGAGATTGAGAGCATAGAGAGTTGGAGCTAGAGAATTGTACAAACATAACAAAGCTGTGTTTTTGGTTTCGATTATTTGATTTAGTCTGTTTGCTTTGAGACGAGTTGTCAGCCCAACGTAATTAATTAATGAAAACAATAACGAATGATAACAATAACAATAATAGAACGCCAAACCTTCAAGACTAAATGAATAATATTAATTAGAGACGGGCACGCGCACACACATTGAAAGCATTTTGTTGAATAGATTTTTGGTTTTGGTTTTGGATTTTCTGCGAGACAAATTGACAACCGCAACGAGAAAAAATTAAGAAGAAATAATTGAATAACGAAACGAAAAGACAGACAAAATTTGTTGTTTTCTCGGTGTTTTTTTTTCTTTTTTGCTTTTGGTATTTTTTCATATCAAATTTGAATGCGAAAGACGCAAACGCAACCTCCAACGAAAATGGAAATGAAAATGAAGGAAAATCAAAATGGAGAGCAAAAAAACTTGTTGCTAAATAATATAATGTTCACATTTTGCACAAGAGACCATTCAGCATTCAAACTCATTCGTTCGTGTGGCTTGCTCTGTAGTTTGTAATTCATTTGATGACACAC
The DNA here is from genome assembly GCA_035047445.1 of Drosophila siamana. Lineage (NCBI taxonomy): Eukaryota > Metazoa > Arthropoda > Insecta > Diptera > Drosophilidae > Drosophila > Drosophila siamana. Next base: position 81,563 of record JAWNPP010000054.1, read on the forward strand.
ATACTCTCACACACACACACACACACACACAGACGCACAGACATGAGCGAGAGAGTCATTGTACCCACCAGTTGCTGGATGAGGGCCACCTGCACCACCGAGGCCAACGCCGCTGCTGGTGGAGGCGCCACCGTCTCTGCCGGCTGCCGTTGTATCCACAGTTTGATTTTGATTAACGACAAATGCCGAATTCTCCTCCTTGGTAATGCTCATATAATAGCACGTGTCATCCTTCTTCATGATGTGCCTGGGTCCTGGATTCAGCAGTATGGTGTCCTCATAGAATTCCGGCAGCTCAGCCGGACGCACGCCCACTAAAGCAACCCCGTACCTTAAGTTGTAGTTGTTCGTTGTTGTTGCGTGCAAATAAATAAATGTGAAAATATGAAAATATGAAAATGTGAAGCAATTTTGGCATTTTACATAAATTTGTGTTTGAATGGCCGAACGCCGTCTAAATAAATATATAGAAGAGAGAGAGAGCGGGAGGCAGAGAGCAGCAAGTTTTTCGTTCACTTATTATTTATGCCCATCCAAGCATTGCCCACTCTGGGACTCAAAGTCCCCATTCAAACGTCATGCTATTCATTCAGCACACACACACACAACAAACACAATTGACAAGTCTGTTTGTTAACTGTTAGCTATAAGGAGTTTTCACTTACTTGCGATGCGAATGGAAACTGGCATAGGTGAAACTTTTGCCCTCGTACTCCCCGAAGAAGCGACTGTCGCCGAGCACAATGTGATAGATCTCGTTGCCCGAGCATTTGCCATAGAGACGATGCCACTCCTCCGGCGATTGTTGCCCCTCCCTGTGTAGCAGCAGCGGCGATGGGTGTTGAAGTTACAAAGAAGTCAGGCGAATTAATGGCGAATTAAGTTGCAAGTTTCTTTTGTTGAGATCGAAACATTTAAACATCGCTCACATGTGTCTGCCAAGCACTTGAAGTCTGTTTTGTAGCTCTTCTGTCTGCCGCCCCTGGCAGCAGTTAAATACTAATTACAATTCCTCACTTAACTAATGCGTCAAGTTTTACGCGGCGTATGATTAATCTGGCTTGCGTGTTGCTTGCCAGCAAAAGCAACGAAAACACGGCCGCCCATTGAAGCCACAGAAGCGCGCGTTATCGTGCGCATTTTATTTATTTATTTACACTTTCGCCCGCCCCGTATTATTTTTAATTTGCGCACTCGACGACAAGCGAAATTTGCATAAAACACGGTTGGATGTCAGAAACATTTGCGCATTAAATTTAATTAAAACTCTCGCACTTCATAGAGACTCAGCGCGTAGCGATACCACCCCCAATTTCATTCTCATTTCCTTCGCTCTTGTGGCGCAGATCTATCGTAGTTTGTATACCCTTGGCTAATTGCTCAGCTAGTCTGCGGCTACATGAAAGATTTCCTTAAATTAAAGGTATTTTGCGTGAACTATAAATTTATGTTAGAAACTTCTTTAAAACTAATATTGAAAATATATGCAAATAACATTAAATCTGTATTAATCTATAAACTGCAACAACAAAATTCTTCTTCTTTAATCGATAGTTTACTAAAAAATTGTTAGCAATGTTTTATCTGTTTGTTTGGAAATCGATAGAAATATGGTTAAAGTGTTTTATAGGCATTTTTTGACTATTTCTTCTAATAAAAAGAGTAATATATTATGTTTGTCTTCTAGCCATTTTTATTGAACTCTTTAATTTAATAAGCACTTTTAATCAACTGCAGCTAAATCTCAATTAGTGCAATGTGCTGTAATTAAAAATGTATCTTAGATACAAACTGTCGTGTGTCTGTTGATTAAGTCATTGCGACTAGCTTAGCTTAAATGCCCGCTAAGTAGTAAATGTGCTGTGAATGTCACAGCAAAAAGTGTGTGGACACCAGTTGCCGTGAACTGTGACGCATCCTGGCGGCAAGTTTGCTGACGCATGTGAGTTAAATGTTACACTCTTCTTGTTTTCTGTTTGATGTTTTTGTTTTCTGTTCGCTGTTCGCTGTTTTTTGCTGGCCATTAACAGTTGACTGGGCATTCAGCGATGTGGGCGAGTACTTACTGTCCCCGTGACGTGTGCAGCAGGAGGGTAACGAGGGTGCTGGCGCCGGGACAGGTGCAGTTGTTGGCCAACAGCGCATACTTGAACTCATCCTCGCAGACCACGTGCTCGGCGAACTTCACATGCAGCTTGTGCTCCGGCCTGACCACAGCGAATTTCCGCAGGATATGCAGTCGATAAACACACATAAATACGCGTGTATATATATACATATATAGATATATATGTGGGATGTGGAGTGTGTTGGTTGTTGCGGCACGCACAGAGCGCACAGCGTAAAGCGCGCGCAAATAGTGAAAGAAATGGAAATCGAATTAACTGAGGCGTGACAAAGTGCGCGACGACATCCCGATGATACCGCAAACAGCGGGCGAGCAGCGAGGACGAAACTCACCGAAATATCTGAACATACTGCGGCACATTCGGCGCAAAGTCCTTGACGGCCCAGGATCGCAGTATGGTGTGCTCGTCGGCAGCCGTTTTGTCCGCATAGTTGCGAGCTGCCAATATGAAGCATGCCTCCGCCTCGTTCATGCGAGCGCGCGCCAAATCGCCATCCTTCAAACAAGAGCCCTGCACGGAGACCAAAAAAAAAAAAAAAAGAAAATTCGTTTTACATGCCAAATGTCAAAGTGCCGAAGCCAAATCAAATCAAACCAAATCACCGCTAGAGCTGAGCAAATATTTGAGCGCTACGAACCTGTATGTAGATGACTCGCTGCGCCCAAATGGGCACCTGCAATATCATACGCATCGTTGTGTCCAGCTCCATGGGACTGAGCAGCACTACATAGAAGTCCTGCAGCAGCGGGTGGGCGTAGAACTCGTTGAGAAAGTCCATGATGGTGTCCGCATGCAGCGTGGTCGAGCACACAACCACATGCTTCTCGCTCTGGGCCCGGTGTGAGGAGTAGCTGCCGCCCAGCTTCTGTCGCTCCATCCAGGTGAAAGCCAATTGTTCGAACTGTAACGAGATTGCGAGCAGACAACGAAAAGGACTGTACAACTATGCAAAGAACTTTAAAACACACGCAACCGCATCCGCATCCGCATCAGCAACAGCATCCAGCTGACAAATCTGCAGCTTATCAGAGAACAACTATGCTGTGGATGATGATTCATCATCACCGAATAGATTGACATCACTGACATCATTGAATATATATTGCTGTTATGCAGCGTGACAGCGTTTTGCAGCTCGCAATTGCATTTTCGATTGCAGCATTAATAAATTCAATTAAGTTTTAAGTGCTTTTCGTTCACTGCACACCAGCCACCATGCCTCCCTCCTCCTCCTTCCTCCTCCGGGCTGCTGGGCACAACAATTTGGTAACAATGTTGCTGCAACTGTTGTGTATTTATTGTTGTTATCGCTGGTCATAAATTTCTGGTACTCGTCGCGCACATTGACATGCAGTACTTTGCAGTCCCAAAAAGTATGCTACGCAAAAGTCGCAAAAGCGTTTGATTGATGCTCTTGTTTGGCCAGCCAAACAGCAGCCATATTGACTATATAGAAGTTATAGAAGCTCTGCTGCCGTCGTTATCGCAGCGGACACTAGCACAATTGCTCCTTAATTGTTGGAGCCAGTCGTTGTTTGACCATGACTCATATTTATACAGATTGATGACCAGAACTTGTCCCGGTCTCGTCTGCTAATAGCCAAATTGATTGATGGACGTGCAACATGGCAGCTAAGCAGCTTAAAGAACGAACAAACAACAACACACACACACACACACACATACACACTCACAGTTGTTATGGTTAGGCAGACATGACTGTACTCATAACACAGATAAACCCCAAAGGCAGGCGACTCCAGCGAGGCATTAAATGCATTCACTCACCTGCGTGGGCAGCACAATCAGCGCCACACAAATCATGATGACCATATAGAGCTGCGATGGCCAAATGTCGGGCACTAAATCGCCGTAACCAACCGTGGAGAAGGTCACGACCACATAATAGGTGCTCTGGAACAGATTCAAGTGACGATGCCCGGCGCGCTGAAAATGCTGAATGCCGCAAACACTGAAGCGAGAGGCAGAGATAGTTTGCAGTTTGCGAGGGAGAGAGAGCAAGAGAGTGTGCTTTAAATACACTCAGAAAGGTCGCTTACCTGGTGAAGACAAGGCACAACAACGTTGCCGACAAAATTGTCAACTGTTGCGACAAAGCCGATTGTGATTTTTGCATGGCTCGATGCAAATCGTTCTGCGAAAACAAAAAATGTTGCAGCAATCAATTGTAAATTGCAGCTTATAGACAGAGTCAGAGAGACAGAGAGAGAGAGAGAGAGAGAGAGAGAGTGAGATACTTACGAACATGTTCTCCAGCGAACGTTTGGCCAGCCAACAGTTCAGGAAAATTGGTATGAAGAGATTGCGCAGCGGCGGATGCACAATCTGCAAGTAATGAATTTATGCACGCATTAAATATTTAAGCCTGCAATCGACTGCTGCACTTACCGTTAGTGCGAAGGGTATTGTCGTTACTAATTCTAGTATAAAGTGAAATGAGAGTATTTGCTGCCATATGTTGCCCTGTCGAGAAGTTACATCAGAATTATGCCACTTGAGTTGACAATTTCAAAGCAATTTCGCCACTCACCTTATAACCTAGATATGTTAGAACCAAAGATTGAGTTAATGACACCATGGCCAGCAATAATTGTAGCACCCAGAGCACCGTGGGACGATTCACCCAGAGTATTGCATCCCAGTTGATAATTGGATTCTCCTGGAACTCCTCCTCCGTCAGCTTGGCAGAGATGATAAACTCTGTCTTATTGGCCACTTCGCAGCCATAGCTAAAAAGCGAGTGGCGAGAAGTAAGCAAGAGAGAGAGAGAGGGAGAGGTAGAGAAAGTGCAATGAGATTGAGTTAGCATCATAAATCTTGTTGGCGATGCGGCGCTTACCATGTTATAAATGTTGGATTTTTATCCAATATCACACGTATTATGTAGAGAACACACGACAGTAACTTAAGGAATAAATCGGCAATTCGTATGCGTAAGCCTTGAATGAGAAAAAGAAAGTAGCACACAACGCTATTTGGGTCAAATAACTAAATTACGAGTGTTGTTCCTGCAAGTTCCTTCGCTCGCTTTCCCCTATTTTCACTCAAGGTCCTGACCAGTTGCTAACTAACCCCGAAAATTCTCTCTTTACCCACACACACACACACTTACTTAGACGCAAATACATTTATTTACCTGTTCACCTTTATCCATGTTTATGCTTATATCAACCCATATCTACCCTACGTCACTCACTCTCTCTCTCTCTCTCTGTGTCTGTCTCTGTTTACCTCTACAATTATTTCCTGTGCTGTTCAAATCAATATTTACTCAAGTATATTGCGACTGCTTTGTAATGTCATTCGCTTTCTTCTTGTGCACCTGTTATACCAATTGATTCAGTTGCTGTTGTTGTTGCGGGCAGTCAAACAAAATTTTAATCGGTTTGACATAGGTTTATGTAGCATACCGACATGAGCGACATCGGTGCGAGTTTTCCCCAATTCCCGTATCGTCGTCCGTTGAACTTGAGGGCAATTCAATTAACTGTTTGTAATTAAGTTAAATAATTGTACAGTCAAGCGTATCTAAACTGAAACCATCTATACCTATCATTATAAAGCTATTTAATGCGACTACAGCTTTTTTAGTTTTGTTATTCTTATTTCAGAGGAGAAGAGTGAATAATTTAGAAATAATACTATTTCTTGTCTATTAGATATGTTATTTGTAAAGTTAATTCAATTAGAGAATTGAATGAATTTCAAAATAATAATTTGTTCTTTGAGTTAAATACAACTACAGGAAAATGGGTTAAACTTTGTTTTATTTTCAGCGGTTTCTAGTTGCATATTTAATCCCCATTCGCTAAAGAAATGTTGTTTGATATAAAATGAATTTAACAATAGGTTCTGTAGTTGTTATATTGTCTAGACAAATGTCTTAAGTGTTAGTTAGTGCATTCAATTAAATAATCGTCGCATAATACTCACTTGAACGCTGATTCTTAATGAAATAGAGTTGCAGTCTTTCTTTGAATGTGTTTTCATTCACATAGTACTCCACACGCACTCTGCAAATAAGACAAAAAACAAAAGGGCAGAAAATCGTATTAGAAATTGGTATAAATGTAACTCAATCGGAAAGGCGCCACAAAAGCCGCTTACACAATGAACATGGCATTGGCTTTTGTGTAGGATATAAATTGATGCATTGTAAAAATGCTTTTCCATTGATTGAACAGCAATAAAATGGCAATTGAATTGACGCTTCTTCTGCACTTGACAATTGATGCGCTTACTTATCACATTATATGGAGCATAAAACCGACTGCCAGGTTGCCATTGGCAGCAGCAGTAGACTTCTGCACGGCGTTGAAGCATGCCCCTTTGAAAGGTGCGTGCAACGAATGTGTGTCAGCCAAGTACATATTAAAATGTCAGTTCTGATGCATGTGCATGTGTCTGTTGCAGCAGCACGTGGCAGCTGGCTGACAGCATGCAGCAAGAGGCGAAGCTCAGTAGAAAATCAAATATGATACTCCATAAAAATGGTACATTCAACTGAACAAGAGCAAACGAGGAATTCTGTGTGCCACGTATATAAGAAAATATATTAACAGATAGCTTATATAACGAATCAGAGAAGCTAGAGTAGACAATAGTTGGCAAACAAGGCCACCTTCAACCTAGAAATGTTACCTTTATTCTTATCTTACGCTTACATTTGATGGTAATAATTTATATTAAATATTCAATAGTCCAATTGTTGCACTCTCAACAACTACTTTTAGTTGTAGTTAAAATAACTCATAGTAATTTTGCAGTCGAGAATATTTGCAATCAAATGTCTTTGCAGCATTTTTTTGCGGCTGTTCAAAGTTTCTCGGTATGCAAGAAAAACTCTTTTTGTCTGACTTCTTGTTGCTGGCCAGTTATTTCTTTATTTATTGGCGCAGCTGCTGCTAAAGCAATTTGAACATGGCGCGTGCATCGTGCCGTATGAGCAACGAAATAAAAATGTTTTTCAAGCAATTGCACTGCAGCTGACAAGTTGAAGGCTAAATGCACTGAGGGCGAGTCCAACACACACACACACTCAGACATATGGACCGCAAATACTTGTAAGTTTATTCAAGCTAAGAGCATACTCGTTTATTTGACCGTAACTCAAACCGAGCGTCAAGTGCTCGGCAAAGACAAAAAAGGCATTTAGCAGACTGCAAATGAAAACACTTGACTGCTCCTGATAGGATTTGATTGTCTGTCTCGAGACAAGATGACTCGACTCAACTCGAGTTGAGTTGGAGTTGAGTTAGGACGCAAGTAATTAAAGGTGACGCATTTGCCCGGTTTGTTCGAGACAAAAGAGCATTCAATTTGGCACCTTGTACCTACGCTTTGTTCGCTTCGTTTCATGGCTGTGTTGCTTAAGCACTCGTGGATATTAGGGATAAGCACTACTAGACAGCAGTAACAAGCAAGCAAGTGCTCTGTGAATATTCATGTCAAGGTTAACGCACGCACACAACTAAAGCTATAGCTAAAGCGCGGGTCACTCAGTTTTGGTTCCAGCTCCTGCTCCATCTTGGTGAAAGCCGGAATAAATGGCACCCGTGGGGAGCAATGTGGCAAGCAGCAAAAACAACGAGTGGCAATGACTGCAGTGCGTGGCAAAATTAACAGCTCGCTCGCAAGTGACCAATCAGTTATCGCACAGCAATTCTTTGAGCCACCACCAACAGCAAATACGCAGAAAAACCGCATCGTGCCACTGCATACAATCAACTCTGACCTTGCCAGACGGAAATTCGCTGACGCTTTTGGGAGTTCATTCCACTGTTGGCCATTGAACGCGGCATCATAATTTTGTGCAGCTGGTTATAAATTTTGGTTTGCTTTCGTTTGGTTTCGTTCGGTTTCGCTTGGTTCACGCACAACACTTGCTATGCCAATCAAAGGGCAACAAGCTGATCCCAACTGACAACACATGCAACATGGCATCTTAAGCGTTTGTTGCCGCCCTTTGGGGGCACAAACAATGCCAAAGTTCAGCAACACAACGCTTGAACCCCGGCGTCTTTAATTTAAGCAACTTACCCAAAATGTTGTGAGCGCACAATAATATTGTGGTCCAACGACACTTGTCATAAGCGCTTAAATATGATTGCAAACATCAGCATGAAGGCTTTAAGAAACTGCAGCTGCGTAGAGGAAGCGACGAGTTGATTGCACTTTCAGCTCACGCAGTTGATGGCTTTTTAAGACTTTTAAAGACAGCTCATCTAGTGCAATGACACCGCCCACAAACTGGTTGCTTATAATTTGACAGAAATGTGTGAGCATAAGCTCGTTAGTTTGGGCAGTTGAAAAGAAAATAACGAAAATAACAACGCATAGTTCTTAAAGTGCTGCTGAAAAAGAGACTCAAATTTCCTTAGAGTATTTCCTAAGTAGATGAAATGAAAGTCTAAGCCAAAGAAAGGACTATCTTTATTTTGTTGCGAAAGTCGCTCCCTTAATTGATTAACTTTTGGTGACTTTTATAAAGAGCAGAAATAAAGATTTTCAGTTGCCTTTTTTTTTTAACCCGAGTGACTTTGCAATTACAGTGATTTGAAAAGACGAGGCACTTAATCCGTTGAGCAAAAACTCTGCTATAGTTTTTCTTGTTTAAATATTTATTTTGATTTAAAGCACTGCTTCACTATATTTGAATAACATCATCTAGAATACATCTTGTGGGTGCAAAATGAATCGCAATCAATAGACAGCAACGCACTGCAAATATTTGCACAAGGATTTATTGGGAAATAATTGAGTCAACTAAAGTTTTGCTGGCACAACTTTGGCAATAAGTTGGGCAAGCGATATGTGCAAAATTCATGATTGCCCACAATGCGTATGCGTAATATGAGTTGCCTGCAGAATTGAAACTCATCTCAATAATTGCATGCACTTGTTTGCCTTATCAAGTGTATGTGCTAAATTAACAAACAAACAAAAACGAATAAACGAAAGAGAAAAATGCGAAATTTTTTGGGGGACTGAATACATTTTGCTGGCATTTTTTTGACTGCGACTTTTTGCCGAGGCTCATTCTCGAGCACTTATCGTAATGTTTGCCTTGTGGCGCTGCAAATTGCGCGTTAATGTGTTTTTGTTGTTTCATCATTTGATTACGGCGACCAAATTTAATGTTCATATTGAATTTAAAGCTGAAAGTGTACACAGGACGTTTTCGCCTCGGGTTCTTCTCGAGTCCCTGTCTCGGCTCTTGCTCTATCGTTGTATTGTTTTACCTTTATTGATTTTTAAATGTGATTTTCTTTCTTTTCGTCTTTGGCATTTAGGATAGATTGAGAGCTGGCTCACATTTCTATTAGCAACAGCATCATATTTACGGGCGCATAGATTTGATTACAAAACTTGATTAAATTTCACTCAAAACGCAATTTTTGTTCTCTTCATTTTTTTTTTTTTTTTTGGGTGTTGTTAAAGCACATTTTGTTCGGTCGTGGGTGGCGAGAAATCAAAGCATGACAAAAGCGTTCCCTCTATGAAATACCTGACATAACAAAGAGGCTTTTTGTTGTTCACCTCATAGGCAACAGCAACATCACAAAAGGTCCACGCAACACAAAGGACTAAGAGCATGCATCAGCAGAGCGGAGTTGTGTCGAAAAAAAGGAGTTTCCTAGCTTGTTTCAGTGCTCGCTCAATGGCTCAATGGGTCAAAATCCAATTGAGATGCGTCCACCTGTTCGGCGGCCTCAGCTGGTTTATTACGTCGCCAACAACTCTCTCGTTTCGAGATGATATGCGTGCGGACGCTTGCAACGCTCGTTGGACTTGTGAGGATCATTAAACAGATGCTCGAATGAGCTCAGCAAGGATATAAAACAAAAAGCGCGTGCCTCTTAAAATTATCCTGCAGCCCGAACGCAACTCAACTCAACTCAACTGAACTAAACTGAACTGAACAGAACTGAACTGAACTGTTTCGGTTTTGCGTTAAGTGCCCAGCGTGCAGCCATTGCCCAAAGACATTCGCAATGAATGTGGCCCATAAAAAGTTAAGAGCTCTTATAGTAAAGACGCCTCAGCGCGCACATAATTACCGCCGAACTGCAGATGAAGATGGAAGAAAGTCAAAGCAATGAAATATTTTTAATGTGCTTCCCAATGAATACCGCCGAATGCTTTAAGCTGAGCAGAAAGCGAACAACAGCATTTAATTAACTTTAGAAAAAATTTAATTCAATTCATAGATATTTTGCTCGCTTGGCAGCGCAACGAATCGTAATTGAAATTGGGAAATGTGATTAGTTTTGTTACCAAACTAAAAATAGACACTTCTCGTAAGAATCCCGAAGAGGCGTCACTTAACTCACTATTGTCTCTGTCGTTGTCGCTTCTGCTCTGTGATGTGTGCTTTTAGTTGGCGCGTTATTAGATTTGATTGCTAATGGCAATCGAGTTATGATTGCTACTTAAATGCTTTTCTATTTTCTATTACATTTAGTTGACGCGCGCTCTGCTTTAAAATCAATAGAACAAAAATTGAATTAGCTACAACGCTGCGTATACGTAATTCGATTTGCCGCTCAACATCAGTGACAGCAGCAGCAGCAATCAACCAACAGCTAACAGCCAACAGCTGACAGCAGTCGACATCAGTTGTGATGGGGGGCAAGAGAATGCTGTGCGCTGTACTTTATCAGATACATACCTGGGTATACGATCGTAGGAGTCCCATGAGGATAGACAATTGTAGGACGAGTTGCGACTGTTGCCGGCCATATTGCATAATAGATGATCCATTGGCCAGTCGTTTTCAATTATATGTCGCACGCACACAATTCACACACACATGCACAAACATATGAGTCCACATACGTTCACCCAGTCGTATGTGTGATATTAATTCAATATTTGAAGTTTATAACTTTTTCGCGGTTCTTGCTGTAGTTATTGTTTGCTGTTGTTTAGCTACCAATTTTTGCATGCGGCAAATGGCGCTTTTAGTTTAATTGCCATTGAATGGTCGTGGGCGGCGGGGGAGGAGGGAATATTTTAAGTGCAGTTTGCTGTTAGCGATATTTGATTGATGTGACTTGATGTATTTGCGTATTTATTATGCATGTAGTAGCATACACATCTATACCAATACACACAAACTCAAGCTCTAACTCGAGACTAATGACTCCCCGAGCTCTTTTACGAAGTTGCCCGTTGTTGTTTCAGCTTTGTTGTTTAGCCAATTCTTAAATAATTGATCAGTCAGCGCCTTAAGCCTTAAGTTGCAATAACTACTGTGTAACACGTCGATTTAGTCTTTAAGACAGCTACTATATGTTGCCTGTCTGATGGCTGATTGCCGGCAGGACTTCTTATTACTTCAGATGCTTCAACTTTAATCAAAATTGATTGCTTGCCTGCAATTAATTTCTTGTTTGAGCACGCAATTCAGAACGCAGCGTGACGCCCACTGCATTACACACAAACACACAAATACACACACACACACGTACACAGCGATTTTTGTGAGTGTGCGTGTTTACCAACACTTGTTTGTACTTTGGCCATTTAATAAATTTATTGGCGTCACAGCCTTGAAACGAAAGAGAGCAATGGGAGCGCACCCCAACCCAATTGACATTAGCTGAATGTGAAACACAATATTCGCTTGAATTCTGCTGTCAAAGCAACACTTTAAAGAGGCCAATGAAAATCCTTTGCATTGTCATTTGCAGTCCATGACAGTTGTGCTAATACTTTGCCATTTAATACTTGTAATTAACAACATTTTTCACTTTTCGCTTTGTTAATTGCTCATTCAGTTCGCTTAACTGTGTTTGGATCACGTACGTGCTTAATTTGTTAAATTAATGGCATTAACACATGGATTTTAATTACTTGGTAAAGCAGTTTTTAGCTCATTGGGAATTTTCAATTGACGCTTTTTATAAATCAGGGTGTCACATTAATGTTTAATATGTTTTTCATTGCAATTTAACTGTTCAAGAGGTTTTTGTTGCATACTTTCCAGCGCAACTATGAAAAACATATAATTTTGTCATTTCTGTAGCATACTTTCAAGGGCGACATTAAATTCATTGCAAAAACAGCTGCCACGCTCGGCAAATGTCTTTTCGGGGTGCTAAACAGGACACGTAAATGTAATGCAGACAATTTGATGTTGGCTGGCTGTGCGAGATGACAATGCAAATTATTTGATTCCTCTTGATTTTTGACACTCACCACAACCACTAAGCGAATTTGGTGTTGGCTCAAATGTCAAAGTCGGAGTCATCAGACGTGATCCACGGCCACTTAGAGCTGAAACAATAGCGACTAAGTGACATATTGACAAATGACTAAAGCACTGTCAAAGCCAACGCAAATCAAAACGCAAATGTCGCCCCACAACAGACTGCTTTCAATTTGTCCATTCCGAGACACAAACACCGAAACAGCGACCAAGCACAGTCACCGAACCGGAGCAGATGACAAGAAAATTGTACTTGAGTATATTAGGGCATTTGGCTTACTTCTCGCAAATGGCTGTGGTCGTGTTTTGTGGTCTATGTTCTCGCAATCATAATGGGTTTTCAAGCTTACTGTTTAAGTGGGAGCCAGAAGGAGCCAACAGCAGCAGGGAGCTTTAATGTCGACCGAGCGACCATATTTCCAATTTACATTTGCTGTCTCAAGCAGCTGCAGTTTATGGCCGAGACTCGAGTGCTGTTTTCAATTAAAAAATTCTAATCAGCACGCCTAGAGCCTGGAGCTTGAGTTTGGACTCTGCAAGGACACGCATCGATATGCAGCGGCCAGCCTCATGCATATTTAAGGCAAAACCGAAGGCAAAAGCAAAGCCGATAACCGAACTAAGCCAAACCAAGCCAAACCACACCAAATGCGAAACCAATGCCGAAACCAGAAGTAAACTGAATTGCAATTTGCATACTGTGTATACTGTATACTGTGTACACATTGCGGCAACATGGCAGCGTACATATTTCTTTGTCATTGTCAATGACTGAATAATTGATGAATTTCCTGTGATTAATTGAAGTGCTTTTTTGGTTTTGATAACTCAGGCATGACACGAGGTGAGCCACCCACACACACACACACACACACACATATACAACGCGGCACACCACAGACAAACACACGTGCTTGACAGACTCCCACACTCGCTTATCACGTATACGCGGCATGTGCTTATGCTTTATATTGATGTTAAAAAGTTCTGAGTGTGTATGTGTGTGTTGTTTTTCGCGCATTTTTACTGTTATTCTTCCGCAACACAAACAGTGCTGTCGACTGTATGTGTGCCAAATATTAAACAGTTTACAATATCTCTTCACCACCCTGGAAAAGAATCCTATTTACAACGCCACAAAAACAGAGCAGGTCTTATCAATCATGGCACAAGTTGCACTCAACCAAATTGCAGTCCCATTGCGAGTAAGCAAAAAAAAAAAAAACGACATAGCCCAAATAACTGAAATAATTTATTTTTTTTTATATTTTTTTTTGTTCAGTTGCCTCAATTGGTGTTTGAGCTATTTACGGACTATGCTGGTTTGGCAGTTAATTTTAGAACTAATATTGTCTGGGCGCTCTCTTTCTCCCTGCTCACAGCTCATTAAGCATATCGATTGGCAAGCTGAGTCCTCAGACAGACACTCGGATGGAGAGACAGGTGCTAAGCATTGTAGTTGAGAGCCGAAATGTATGCAAACAGTTTAAATTGTAGCACAAGAGCATTGAACTGCTGCACAAGTCCCTTGTAGCTTATCTGGCACAATGGCTAGCAAGAACTACAAAGCAAACAAATCAATTTGCTGGCTAACATTTGATTGCTACGCATAAAATTTAAATATATGTATATGTATATTTTTGCCTAGATTGTTTTGTTCGCTGCTCATTGTGTCCAGACTGAGGGCCTTTGTTTCGCCTGCCATTTGCATACACAGAGCGCACAAATGTCTTAATTCTGGCCAACGCTAAACCGGTGACCTTTGCCACTCGCCAGTTGCCATTTGACTCGGTCTGAACCCAAAAAACGGGCAGAGGAAGAGAGCGGAAGTGCAGAATGGACGTCGCAGTTCGTTTGCCTTTTGCACTTCTTTATCTATCCAGACTTCATGCTTAAATGTATCCCAACAATGGATACATATATAAAATTGATAGAGTTATCTCCGAGGGTATTTGCGAGTCGTTCTCCGCACACTGTGACAGCTCTGTTTTTCGATTGCGAGCGCGCCTTTGGAGGTTTTTTGGGTTTAATGTTTTATGATTTGTGCATGTACTCGTTGCTTTTATGGCTTGGCTTTTGTTTTATATGCAGCACATAAATTTCGTATATTCACCAGCGCATTTAATATACGCATACTTAACTCTATCTCTCTCTCATGCTCTCGGCAAATGTCGAAAATTCTACTCTATACATTTAATGGGTTTACCTTTGCTTCCGTTGCCTATTCTGCTGCACATTCTGCCTTTGATGTGATTGCTCAGTGAACTGATCAGCTGCATTTTGCCACTGAATTTGAAATGTCCAAATTAGCATTACTAATAGTTAGCGAGAAATGTGGCCGACTCGCACCGAAAGGGAGAAGCAGACACATTGGCATTTCCCACGCGCAGCCCGCTGAAATAGGCAACAATATGACCAAAGTTGGCCAAGTTGCGTGTCTCTGTCAAGCTGAAACACTTGGCAGTCAGCCAAGACACAGACTGAACGAGACAGAGGGGGGAGGATAGACGACTGGCGGCACGCCCTAGCGCAACAGTTTAAAGTAGGCGTCAGCCAGCAGGGCGCGACTTGTGTCAGGCGAGGAAATACCCAGTGAAAACAAACAGCCACAGAAAAAGTGCCGTCCTCTCGCCTCCTCCCCTTCCGCTGCCTGGGTCAACTGTTGCTGCTTAGCATATACTTGCGAGTCGTATTTAATCGTGCGGAAGCAATCGATGCCCGTCAAATGGGCAATTTGTATAAATGACGTCATTATGTGAAACGACAAAACTGTTTAAAGGGACCGAGTCCCCCTCCTCTCGCCGACCTTCTGGAGGCCACAAGAAGCAAGAGACCCTTAAAACCCACACATAAATCAATGCTGTAAACTTGGCCGAAACCGCACGCGACCTTTCACAAAGGAGCGCAAGAAATGATGAGGACAGGAAAAAAATGAAAAAAAAAACAGAAATAACAAGAAGTGGGAAAACAAGAGAAAAGTATGTGTAAACTGCGCCCAGTCGCAAAACTGAAGTAAGCAGCGAATTTATCACTTGAGCAGCTTAATGGCACTTGGCAAACAACAACGGGCCGAACATACAAAAGCGCATTACAAAGCGTTTAGCAGGCTTTACTTGCCTCTTCCTCTGTTGCCGTGGCATCTCTTTTGTTTCGCATTTTCACTTTATTGCCGCTGTGCGTGTGTCTCAATGTATGTATGTTAAAATGTAATGGCCAGCAGCTTCTCTAGCTGAATATAGTGAGCCAACCTGTGGGCCATAAGTGATTGTTTATGTGCTTGGCCAAATGAAGTCATAAGTGAAGGAGCACTGAACCCATTATACATGACACGCAATTCAACTCATTTAGTTATTTAGTTATTTATGGCAGAGCACCGGAGACTTCTAAGAAGTTCAGTTTAAACTATGAACTCAGGCTGCAAAAGCACAACTAAATAAAGTCCAACGAATCATGAATACTGGCTCTTTGAAGCTGTTTATTGATGAGCAGCAAATTTATCTTGTAATCTGCATAATTAAATTGTCAATTAACGACAATTTGCATGCTATGTTTTGTAGATGTAAATAATATAATTCTATAAAGAGCCCAAGAGATGGAAAATAATAAATATGCCACACAATTGTGGTTGTTACGCACTTGAAATACTTAATATTTGGCTATCTTGGTTACTATTTCAAAATAATGCAAATTTCTTTGAGTTGCTTATTCTCAAGTTTATAAAACACTAGAAAAATAGCCAATTTAATTAGCAGACATTAGTGTGAGCTCTTTATAGAAGACTAATATAAACTAAATCATTTCTGAATTTTTAAAAACCATTTTAAACGATTTGAGATCAAATTTGTGCAGCTAATTAATCTGTGAATTTAATAATTTCTCTTCCAATATGTATTTTAATAAATTAAATAATTTCTTTTCCAATATGTATTTTAAAGCGCAGCTTTAAATGTCAGAATAACTTTTAAAGCTGATTGCGTTTGATGTTGTTCGAGCGTGTCAAGTGTTGTTCACTCGACCAAAATATATGTTAATATAAATGCGCACATATAGTGTGAGCTTCTTGTAGAAGACTAATATAAACTAAATCATTTCTGCATTTTTAAAAACCATTATAGACAATTTAAAATCAAATTTGTGGAGATAATTAATCTGTGAATTAAATAATTTCTCTTCCAATATTTATTTTAAAGCGCAACTTTAAATGTCAGTAGAAATTTTAAAGCTGATTGCGTTTGATGTGGTTCGATTGACAGTGAACTGTGTCGAGCATGTCAAGTGTGGTTCACTCGAGCAAAATACATGTTAATATAAATGCGCACATATTTAAAATTTTGTGTTTTTGTCTTTTTTTATTTTATTTTTGGTTTGCAGGCGAAAAGACAATTTGCAATTTGCAATTTGCATGTGCAAAATTTGGCCAAAGTTCATTGTCGTTGTTATTATTGTTTATGCTGTTTGTTGTTGTGCCTATCTACATATGAAATTGGCGGCTGGGACGCCGTGTGGGCGAGGGAGAAGCAGGAGCGCTGTGTGACGTGTGACAGGGGGCTTAGAATTATGTGCCAAATTAGCTTATTTGACATTTCAATGAGCAAATATTTGCACAAATATGAAGACGTGTAAAGTGTGTTTCACGCTTTTTGGCTAGGCTTAAAGCTGAACAAGAGTGAGAGAGAGAGAGTGGGATACGAAGTTCGAGAGGAGGTTACGTATGTGTGTGTGTCAGTGTGCGTGTGTGAGTGTGCGTGTCCTTGAGTGCCAGAAATGGCGAGCTGTCAAAGCAAAAGCAAAAATGGCTCTTTAAGCGCTCCCTTTTTGCCGCACTCGCATTTATTTATCTGCGCTTGTCAGTTAATTTCCGTTCAAGTAGCCATTAAAACAATCATTGCGGCGCTTAGACGCTCACACACTCACATCAATAAAGTGGAACACACTTGCACACACACATGGGCTGATATTGATGTGACAAGCGTCACTTTTATGGGACGCCATTAACAGCTTGAGCTCTGTTGTCACAGCGCAGTCATTTAATAATAATAAAATGACTGAATCCAAGTAAAATAACTCAATTACATGGCCTCGACATGGACGTGGACCGCGGTTTGGTCTGTCAACAGTCTGGCTCCGCTTTCGCTTTCGCTCTCTCTCTGTCTGTATGCGTCTCTGGCTCAGACTTTTCGATGTGGTCGGTTCTTGTTCACCCTTAGCTAATTTGTGACTTCAACAGAATTCAATTATCCTTCATTTTGCTCTGCATTTAATCATTGTTGATTTGCCCTTAAAACCAGCTACAGAGAGAGACCAAATGAGTTTTGGTAGCATTTTTACTTATTAATATGCCATCCAATTATATGATGGCGTATTAGTGACTCGTGTCTTTGCCACACTTATAACTTCTATATGCGGCATGTGCCATGTGGCACGTGGCAAGTGGCAATATTCTCTCTCTTTCTCTCTCTATGAGCTCTGCGGATCTTCTTACTTCAACCAAAACTTGAGACAAGTTGTCAAGTTTTAATTCAACGCTAAGTCAATTTAGTCGGAGACAACTCAACACATAACTCAAAATGGCAGCTGTCTCAGAATTGGCTTAAACTGTAACTGAAACAACCAACCAACCAACAACCAGCTAACTAGCTGACTAGCTAACAAACCGTTAAGGTGATTTGTATATCAAGAAAACTTTGTTTTACCCAACATTTGCACAAACATTTGCTTGGCTGTGTAGTTTTCTATTTGACAATTTAAATGAGCTCAGCTCGAGAAACTTTGTGATTAAATTACTTTTGTACACATTATTTAATGGCTTTCTTATTTCGTTATTTATGAATTATTCAATATGAGTTCTTTGTCACAGTTTATTTTGTTATATTTGATTAAAATATTAATTGTTTTATTGCTTCATTTCAGCTCCAATTTAATAGATTCGCATTTTCTTTACACTTTCAGATTTTAACCGAACTTTTCGAATGTAATTTATTTATAATTTCATTTACTTTATTTCACTTTCACAGAAACAAAACTTAGTTTGCAATAATCGAATTAATTGAGAGCATCGACACCTTTCGAATGTCTTTCACAACCGTTACACTCAAACTGAGGCACTCGCTACTACTACGACACGCAGACACAAACACACACACAAACACACACACTGGGCACAGCCAAAAGGATATAGCTAAGCGAAGACCCGCTTCGAAATTGATCAATTGTTCAAGTCGAGGACGAGGTCTGGGTACATTTGAATTGCTTTCGTACGCGTCGGCACAGGAATAACGACTGAGGCCAACACGAACTTGGCCCACTAACTTGGCCACGATGTCGAGCGATGGCAACGAAAACTCACCACAGGGCACAGTCATGGTGAGCTGATAACAGCTGACTGTCTGATTGGCGCCAAAAGCCGGCAAAGGTAGATGTGTTTACGTTTGCCAACGACACACGAGCACAAAGAGACGTCGTGCCAAAGAGACGACAGCGAAAGTTGGAGCGAAAGCTCAGCAGCTAAGAGCGGCGGTTAACAGGGAAAGAGAAACGCTGCTGTTAGCCGAAAGCTTCTCATTTGGCCAACAATTAGGCGAGTGTGAAGTCGAGACGAATGCACAACTGTTGGCTTGAATGCAACGGTAAGCGACTTTTGAAAAATTAAGTATACGCAGCAGGGTTTATTACAGAACAAAGCTTTCGAACAAAAGTGGATCCTTTGGTTCATAAATCATAAATCATAGAGAATGCTTTGGAAATTGTTACAAATTAATCCCTTGTTGTTGCAGAATTGCAAAAGGTTGGCCACCAATCAATATGGCTTCAATTTGCGGTTGCCAGAAACAAGCACCAGAAGACAGGTGGGGAGCTGGGTGTCTTCTACGCCCAGCTACTCACCTGGTGGCTGGTGGCTGCTGGCTGGTGGCTGGGTTACCTGTTGTCGGGCATTATGAATGTGTGTATATTAAGCAAACCGACTTGAGCATGGGCAAACAATTTAACCTTTGCCAAGGCTTGACAATGCCATCAATCATTTTGGCCTGGCGTCAGCCATCATTTCATTTTGTAGGCAATCTCACGAAGCGCTTATCTTCTAACCTGTGCCTGAGCACCCACCACAGCGTATAGCCAAGCCGAAAGGCCTTAAGCCCACAACAAACTACCAACTCATTCAATTACCCGACCAGCAGCAGACTTTCTGGATTTGGATTGGTTCGGGCTCAGTTCGCAGTTGAGTTTGCCTTCGCCTTTGTTTGTTTGCCGATAAAAACCCAGCGCAAGTTATTCAGAAACGCACTCGAGCATCTCCAGGGCGAAATCATGAAATATTTATGCGGATGTGTGAGAATAAGCCTGAAACCAACTGATTAAAATGCGGCAGTGCCGACAGCACTCCGACCAACAACTACCTCATTTGTATTTCTATTTGATGGAGGACGCTTCTCTCACTCCTCGAGAGTCTGCTCATTTGTTAAACGATGCGTGGGCGGGTTATCATATCGCTACGAATAGCATCGATAATCAATCATAGGTGGACCGTCTAAAAGGTGGAGTGCGACGAAGGTACCCGAGTTGTGTTTGTGGTACGATTTTACACAAATTTAGTGGCAAACAAACTATCGCAACTAATTAACACACGTACCAAGAGTTGGCTTTCGGTATGCATATATAATTAAGCCTAGACTAATTGACTTGGTCATTAGTCGCACGGCACCTTAAAGTTTATCCCCGCAACATGATGGCCATATGTCTTTCAAGTTATGCTAGTGGCAGCAGCCGTAAATGAAAGTTGGCCTAGAGTTTTTGGCAGCATCTTTGGGAAATCAACTTGAAAAAGTTGAAAAGTTTTTTGCAGCCACCTCTGGTACATATTTTATTGGTCTGTTCTCGGGATCGATTCGCATTTGGCAATACTCGCAGCAGCAGCAATAGACAACAGGCCAAACTTGTTGATAAGGGTTAGCAACAGTTAGTCTATGGGGGATATGCCATAGAATGCCGAATGCCATTACCAAATGCATTAAAGCCATCGGCGAATTAAGAAAATCTAGTTTGTTTTCTGGCAAAATTTAGGAATACTCCATTTTAATTTGAGTGTCTCACAATAGATTAAATTTGTTGGCGCTTCTTATGGATTGCATCTCCTTGAAACCATCATGCCAATGATAATGCCCAACGTAAAAGATATGAGATGCGACATTTCTTCGACAACTTCTACTTGAAACTCAAGATCTCCAATCTATATTCACACGCTATGAATTGTAGTGAAATAACTTAAAAAAAAAAAAAAAATAGTGTCAAACGTTCGAATTTAATTCTACTTACCTCAATATTTCGTGCAATCAAAAAACCAACTACACCGCCAATAATAAATATTACAACTCCATGCATTTTTCATAAGAGTCTCCGAAAAATGTTTAAAGCTCCTTGGCTTTAATTCAATAGGAAATGAATTTTAAACATTTTGAATGGCATGAAGTTGAAAACATAGGGAACTAGATTTAATAAATAC